>CAUYUJ010006779.1:0-2500 GCA_963575745.1 Prorocentrum cordatum
GGATCGTCGCTCGGGTGTGCTTCCTGAGGGGCCTCGCTTGCAGGTGTGATCGGGGTGGTTCTTGCTCGATCTGGGACCGTCTTGCAGTTCCCTTGGGCCCGTGGGCCTGTCTTGGAGGTCCTCGGGGCCGCGCCCAGGAGCACCACCCTCTCGACCGCCACTTGGGGAGAGTCTGCGGGGCTTCGCCTGGAGTCGTCATTCGGGGGGCCCCAGTGGCCGCCACGAGCGCCTCAACTAGGAATCCTCAGAGCCTCTCAGCGGCGACTCCGATACGCCTTTGGTGGGTTGGGCCGGCGATTGCCCGCGCGCATGCGTTCCACCATTTTTCAACAAGGGGGAGGTCCACCGACGCTCTCCGGCGCCCCGCCAAAGCGGGGCCCATGCTACACCGGCCGCCAGACCGAGGGTGCGAAGAACACCTGGTGGTCGGTATGATTTTTGTTGGGAAGCGAGGGCGATGTCCGAGATTTGTTGTTTGATCCTCCCCGCGGAGAGTCCCATATCTTCCCAACCTGTTGGAAAGAGCAGGGCGGAGGACTTTCGAGTCGTTTCCGGCCACATGAGGCTCCTGGCTGAGCCCTGGCTTCTGAGGATGAGGATCTGAGGCTCCGTCAGAAAATCGCTGAGGATGAGAATCTGACCCTGAGGATAAGGTTCAGGCTTCGGGAACCGCGCATTGAGATAACCAGCCAAATCACTACGAAGGCATCGCCAGCCTTATTGGGGACTCTGTTTCCGTATGTGTCTTATCCCGAGCTTCATCCTTTGAGTTGGTTTGGTTTTTCTTGTTTGTCTGTGCAGATGCTGGCCAGTGCAAGTTTGCCCTTTCTGTTTTGGGTCGCGGCGGTGGCTGCATTCAACCACGCGCCGCCGCGTTCAGTTTTTGGCTGGCCAAGCGTCCTTGTTTTTGTTGGCGCGCCGCGTTCGCGCTGCGGTGGATTTCGGTCGTGACCGAGCGGGGGCATTTGAACTTGCTTGTGTCGTGGCGTCAAAACGAGACAGTGATCATCACGCCTCCTCCCCTCCATACCTCCTCTCTTTGCTCGGCGTCCTTTCCTGCGCTCCCCCGCCTGATCTGGTCTTCTCCTCGCTCCCCGCTCCCTCATTTCTCCTCCGCCTGTTGACCCTGTTTTCCCATTCGCTGGTCGCTGGGACCGCGCAGGATGCGGCCCCGGGCAAGGGTCAGGACTTCGGGGGCCCCGTACTGAACAAAAGCACGGCGCCGCATGTCTGGGGGAGGGTACTCCAGATTTCGTAATAAAGGGAGGGGGGTCTCATTTCGGGGGGGGCCTCTTCCAGGCTATCTTGGAGGGCCTGGGGGGTCTGGGGATGATGTTTTGGAGGGTTCTCCCACGGGGGAGGTCTGAAATGGCTTGTCTTGGAGGGTCCAGACCCCCTCCCTTCTATTACGAAATCTGGAGTACGTCTGAGAGTCGTCGCCGCCGACGCCGCCGCCGTCGTCGTCGCCGTCGTTGCCATCGTCGCTCTCGCCGCGCAGTCGCCTCGCGGCCGCTCCGCGGTCGTCACTTTGTCGTCGTCCTCGTCGCCGCCGTGGTGCGGTCGCCGCGCGGCCGCTCCGCGCGCATCTCGCGGCCTTAGGAGGAGGAGGAGGAGGAGGAGGAGGAGGAGGAGGAGGAGGAGGAGGAGGAGGAGGAGGAGGAGGGGGGGAGCGCTCTTTGGGCCTGCGCGCCCGCGCGCGGGCGGAGGCAGGGCAAGTACTATGCCCGCGGCTGGCGCCTCCCCTCCCTGAAGTCGGGCAGCGTGCCGACCGGTCGCTGCCGACGTTGTGCCTTCCGCTTCCGGGAGCGGTCGCGACCGACTTGCGCTTCAGGATCGCTCGCGACCGCTTCGAAGGGGGCCGGCCACGGACGTCCGCGACCCCTTTGGAGTGCCGATCTTGGTCGCCCGCCGATCGAGACCGATGTGTAAAAAACGCAGTACAGTCGGGGCCCTGAAGAAGGAACCCTTTTCGTTGGGGAGGGGCTCCGCGTTCCTCGTGTGTTTCGCAGCTTGCCTGAGCTTTTCCTCAGGTTTTCCTTGGGAAATCGAAGTTCAATGTGTGGAGAAAAGGGGCATCGTTCCTTACACAGGGTTCCTTAGGTCAACGCCCCGACTGTATCCAAGCCTCGGGGGCCCCACGGCCCGCCCGGCGTCCCTGGGCCGGGGGCGGCCGAGAGGGGGGTGATGACCAGAGGTCAGAGGAGGGAAAGGTACCCATACCTCTACCACCTCGCCCGTTTTCCCCCTTTGGGGCCTCCTTGGAGGCCCTCGTCGCCACCGCTGGAGTCGCCTCGAAATCCTGGTCAGAACGCCACCCGGCCCCGGGAGAGGGGGGTGGATCTCATGGCGTGGGCCATGACATCTCCCCAGATCTCAGGGCGCCTCGTCCTGCTTCCATGCGTCCCTGGCCCCCCCCCCCTCCTGGGCCGCCGCGCACGTGCCCCCGGCCAGGATTCGCGCCCCCCCCCCCCCCCTCCTGGCCGCCTTTTTTTGAACTCAA
>CAUYUJ010006779.1:5000-7500 GCA_963575745.1 Prorocentrum cordatum
GACGACGACCAGGAAGCAACAGGAATAACTAGCCCAACGAGAAGGCGGAGGCTGTGGAGGAGGAGGAGGAGGGCAAGTCTGACGAGAAGGAGGAGGAGGAGGAGAAGGAGGAGGAGGAGGAGGAGGAGTTGGAGGAGGAGGAGGAGAAGGTTGAGGCAAAGGTGAGGCTAACGAGGCTGGATCCCTGAACTGGGTCCCGGCGGATTACCACGACAGCAAGACCGGGAAGAACTCCTGGAAGTTGCCGGCGGGCTGAGGGGGTGCGCGCAGGCCCCCCCCCCCGCCGCGCCGATGGGCTTCGGGAGCCCCCTGCGTCGTCCGCCCCTCCGAGGGTCCGATCCGACCCGATCCCGAAGCTTCGATACCGACCTCGGTCTGGTCCGACCAGGAATCGATCGGGGGCGGAAAAGAGAGGGGTGATGACTAGGGGGGGGTGGATATCATGTTCCCCCAGATTTCAGGGCGCCTCTTCTTAGTTCATTACGTCCCTGGCCCCCCCGCTGGGCCGCGCACATGCCGCCGGCCATGATTTGCACCCCCCCCTCTTGGACACCCCCCTCTTTGCCGCTCTTGATGGAACCGACCCGATTCCATCTCCGGCCTCTGTTGGGCCGAGCGCCATCCGCGATCCCAAACTGTCCGATCCCAGAGGCTCCGATCCCGCACCGCTCCGCCGACTCGGGCGCCATCCATCTGAGTTGCGACTCGGGCAATTCGATCCAGCCCAAGCTGCCAGGTTGCCTCTCTCTGCCCACCCTTGTTCCCCCAGTCAGTGCTTGCACTGAAGGAGGGGTCCTATAGCGGATATTGAAGGATTTGGCGAAAGGCCTGGGCCGATTTCGGTAGCCGGCTGGGTCCGGGTTTCCCGGTTCCGGGTTCCCGGGTTCCCGGTTGCTGGTTTTGGGCCGATTTCGGGATATTGATCTCATGATCGATCTCACTATCCACTGGTTTGAGTTTCTCTTCGGTGTCATTGAAGACAGAAGCAGCCAAAGTCGGGGATTCAGGCCGCCCTGCCCCCCGTTGCTCCCTCGCCTCTTCTCCACAGGCAGCCGGCGCCGTGAGATTGTGTTACAGCCTGGCTCGCCAGAGGTATCTGGACCTCTTCCCGGGGGCCAGTCCTTCCGCATTGAGTGGTTGATTGTTTGACGGCCCCCATGGGGCCTGTCGAGTACCTCCGGAGGACGAGAAGGTCAAGCACCTCCCGTCGTCGTCTTTTCGCGACGCGAGGAGCGGAAGAGGAAAGACGCCATGAGCACATCAACTTTTGCTCCGCGCGCCAGGGAGGGGGCTCCAGCGCTGATCCAAGAAATCCGCTCGGAGCGCCACAAGTGCATGTTCATACCGCTTTGTCTTTTTTCTACTCCCTGGAGGCCGGTAATGGTCGCAAACCTCCCGTCGTGAATGTGTCGCGGCGCCAGGATGTCGGGCCTCCCTCCCCCCCCTCCTCACGACCGTGCCCTCCCTTGGAAGTTCCCCGGGTCCGCTTTGGCACGTGTCGGTGGGTGGAGGAGAAAACACGGCGCCGTGGGAAGGGACGGGTGGGCGGAGTATGATGTCCCACAGTCAACCCGCACAGAAAGGATTGGCAGCCTTCCCAAGGGTACCCTTGCATGCTTGCCTCCTCGGTCCATCCTCGGGCACTTTCGTTGGCCGCGCCCCCCTCGAAAAGCTTCGAAGGGTGCGTTCAAAGCCCTTGCATCCTTATCGCACATCCTTATGATACGGGTCGACTGTACTGTCGGGAACTCGTGGATCGCGTGACGTTCCGCCGATTCTGGCCCACCACGCTTCGGCGCGACGCGCTGTCCACATCCCCGTCCCCGAGCGGCGGTGTCCAGAGCCTTTCCGAGCATGCCGCCCCGCGGGGCGGAGCGACACGCTATCCACTCGCAAGGCGCAGCGTGTCGCCGGGGCCGTCGCAGCGACACGCTGGGAGGCCGCGTTCCTCGAGGCTCTGGCACGTTTACTTGCGTGGAGGACGGGGGGGGGGGGGAAAGGGGCCTGGCGAGGCCCCGAAGGAACCCTTGGCTTCATGCGAGTCGATTCTCACCTGCACGCCGTCTCGGCCCAGCACCGTTGCACAAGGCGGCGGAAAGACGGGGGGGGAGGGGGGGGACGACATCCTCTTCTAGCTCACGTGCACGAGTCGACCATCTTTTCTTGTCGTTCTAGCTTGAGCAAGAAACAGCGCGCTCTGTGCAAGAGTCCCCGACCGTATAGCCTGCCTTCCCCCCCCTCCCTCCCCCGCGCGGGGGGGGGGGGGGGGAACTTCCCATGCAAGCGAACCTCCTTGAGCTATAGGCACAGGGAGGTTCCGGACCGGCTCGGCTCGGTCCGGTTCCGAGGTGAGTGCCTCTGGTCGGGTTCGGTTCGGTTCGGTCCGGTCCGGCTGGGGACTTTGGCATTCAGAGTTCCTTGAGATCCGACGTTGCAAAAGAGTTGCAGCATCACAAAAAATCACGACCCGAGCCCGGGGCCCCATCTTTCTGCGGCACTT
>CAUYUJ010006779.1:10000-22500 GCA_963575745.1 Prorocentrum cordatum
CCTCCTCCTCCTCCTCCTCCGCCTCCTCCTCTTCTTTTCTCCTCCTCCTCATCCTCCCCCCTCTTCCCTCCTCCTCCTCCTCTTCTTCCTTCTCCTCCTCCTCCTCCTCCTCCTCCTCCTTCTCCCCCTCCTCCTCCTTCTCCCCCTCCTCCTCCTCCTCTGGGGTCGGAGGATCGCGCCGCATCGCCGATGCATCGCCGATGCGGCTTGATGTGCAACCCAGTTTGCTTCACGTCGACGTCGCCGACGCATCGCCGACGTCACCAATGCACCGTCGATGCATCGTCGATGTGTGATACATCGGCCCTTCGGCGCGATCCTCCTCCCATCTAGGACTATGATGTTCCAACCTACTCTAGCCTTGACCACCAGAAACAAGTTCGAGCGCCAAGCCAGTACCGAAACCGGAGGGTTTTCATGCGGCGCTCCCTGGGAGACACTCGCTCGACACCGTCTCGACGCTTTTCCCGGTGCTCGGAAGTACTTCTGGGGTGTGGTCCTGAAGTGCGCTGGGAGCAGCACGAATCCAGGAGGCCTCCATGTGTGCTCACCCGCATGGATCCTCGTCCGCAGCGTCGTCCTGCACATGGGAGGGCCCCGCCGGCGGTGTGATCTCCCCGGGGCTGCTCGCGTCGTGGCAGGCAGCAGCGCCGGAGCCGCCCCCGAGCCCATCCTCACGCCGATCCCCACCACGCACCGTTCGGGGGCGGCAAAGAGGGGGGTGATGACTGGGGGGGAGGGGGATCTCATGGCGGGGGCCGCGATGCTTCCCGAGATCGCATGGCGCCTCTTCTTGTGTCATTGCGTCCCTACCCCCCCCGCTGGGCCGCGCACATGCCGCCGGTCATGATTTGCACCCCCCCTCTTAGACACTCCACTCTTGGCCGCTCCCGAACCGTGGACATGCTAACGGCGACGTAGGTAACGGCGACGGGGGTGGTCCGTGGCCCAGCCAATCGTAGGACAGGCTGGTTCGTGCTTTCCTACAGTTCGCTGCGTCGTTCTCGCTCGATGCATTCGCACATTTGAGATGTAGGAAAGTGTGGTTCGTGATTTCCCAAAGTTTGCTCTGCGCGAGCTCGGTGTCACAGAAACCATATTCCCAACATCGCCGTTAACCAACATCGCCGTTAGCGCGGCTTTGGACTCAGGAGGGGGAAATTCACATAGACACAATGCATCGTCGATGCCCAGGAAAATCTGGGAAAATGTTTTAAGTGAGGGGGGGACGAAAACCGAGAGAATACTTGATTATATGAGGAATCCTGGGATTTGTGTCTATCTACTTGTGCGTCCCTGGGCCATCTCCACCGCATCGAAACAAATAAGAAAAATGCGTAAGCAGAAACTGTTTGCGCTCCGCGTGGATTTCTTGGGTCTGCGCTGAGTTCCCCGCCCCCCAGCGGCGCCTCCGGCGCCGCCACTGGCGCTCTCCGCGCACCTAGGCGAGGGTCCAGCATAGATCCAAGAAGTCCGCGCGGAGCGCCAAAAGTTTACGTTTATTGAGTAGTCTCTCGTTCGATGCCAAGAAACACCCTGCTTGCCTCCAGGGTGTCCTGGGCTTATTGGGTTTCGATGGTTCTGCGATGGAAAGCGAGACGCTCTTGCACCAAGAGTCAATGGACGTCCTGGGTTTTCAGGGTTTGGTTGTTTGTGGAAGGTTTCTTGTGGTCGAGCTCCTACTGTATGCCACCACCCTAGTTGACCATTTACCTCCATCCCTATCCCTGCACCCAGCACCTCAGTTTTACCGATCCCCCCCCCATCCCGATTCCGACCATCCCACCTCCCCAGTGTTGGGGATCCCGGTCCCAACATCCCCACCATCCCTACCGATCCCCACCATCCCGATCCCGCCATCCCTATCCCCTCGAAACTTCTATATGCCCATCCAGGGGAGTAAATCGGCGAGTGGGGCCAAGGCCACGCCAGTGGAGACAGGGATCGGTTCGAACGATGTCCCAATCAACAATACGGAATGCTGTTTGCTGTGTTCGGCATCCAAGGGGCCCTCGCCGGGCCCAGAGGTGAAGTGGCTAAACGGTCGGGACTGCCAGGGACCCCGTACTGACAAAAACAAGGTATCGGATGTATGGGAGTTCTGTCGATCGCTTTGGCGTGTACCTTCACTTCGGCCCCTGGGGTCGACTTCGAGCTCCGGGGCCATCAAGAATGGATCCAGGACGCGAAAACACTGCCCCCGCGGATTAAGACAAGCAGATCGGTGGATGTGTGGGTCGTTGCGCCCTCTTGGGTCCATGACGGTCCGATCGATCCAGTCCGATACGGCGCTATGTGAGCATTTAGCTTCATCGCTCTCCGCCGGGGTGCTCGGTCAGTGCGGGCGTCTTTCCCTCCTGCCGGCCTCGGGGCCAGCTCTCGGGCCCCGGGGACAGGGGACCCGGGAGGCAAAGCTGCCCCCCCCCCTCGCACGGGGCCGGGAGCTCCGGGGCCGCAGAGTGACGAGCGCACGTGTCGGAGGGCGCAGGGTGAGGCACGCATTCCGGATGGCATGCCGATCGAGGGCGGAGGCCCCCTCTTTCTGCCCCTCTTTCCCGAGCCAGATCGATCTTGGAGGGCCCCTGCAGGCCCCGACATATGGCCAAATCGCTTGGATCCGAGGGCCACTGTCGAGGCGGATCCAGCCGTGGCGGCACGGCGCCTCGAGGAGGCCCCACGAGCACACTCGAGCGAGACGCCAGGGGGGGGGGTCCGCCGCCGCCTCGGCCAGCCCGCCTCCGCGGCAGAGTTGCCCTCGGCCTCCGACGGCTCGATGGAGCCAGTCGCCGTCCTCCTCCTCCCTCCTCCTCCTCCCTCTCCTCCTCCGCCTCCGTCTCCGCCTCCTCCTCCTCCGCCTCCTCCTCCTCCTCATCCTCCTCCTCCTCCCCCTCCTCCTCCCCCGCCCTTCCTCCTCCTCCTCCTCTTCCTCCTCCTCCTCCTCCTCCCCCTCCTCCTCCTCCTCCTCCTTTCCTCCTTCTCCTCCTCGTCCCTCGCCTGAGCTTGGAGCGCAAGGGGCAGTCGTCAGGAGCCGTCTGGCAACGCCCTGGGCCCGCGGGCAGCCGAAAGCGAATGCGATCGGAACCGCATCGCCCGGCAACGTCCTGGGCCCAGAAGCAGCCAGAAGCGAACCCGACCAGAGCCGAGCATGATGAGAGGCGGTACGAGCGACGTGCGCGTGCCCAGACATGCGATGGAGTGTTCTTGTTCATTTCGCGGCCCTCGGAGGAGTCAACCACTTCCCCAGGGGCAGTTTAGTCTTCCTCGAGGAAGGCAAATGGCAAAAATACATAAACTTTTGGCGCTCCGCTCGGATGTCTTGGATCGCCGCCTGGGGCGTCTTCGGCGCCGCCCCTGGCGCGCTCCGCGCGCCAGGGAGGGGTGTCCAGCGCGGATCCACGAAATTCGCGCGGAGCGCCAACAGTTTATGTTCATGCTCTTTTTACATATTCTTTTTCCTTCGCGGATCCACGTTTGATGGCCCAGGGCCCGAAAACAGCCCCCGAGGGCCGACATCGAGGAACAGTTCCCCGGCTGACAACGCCGTACCGTCGGACCCCGAGATCCGACGGCGCCAACAAGTTGCAACATGGTGTACAATCACGACTGGTGCCGTTGACCTCGCCTCTCTGCGTCATGTTTCGAGCCCGATCGATCTACGGCGGTCCTGGGGCCCGGAAACTGGGCGAGAGCGCCCGGCTAGAAAAAATTGAGATGCCAGGGTTTCTGGACGTTCGGCGACCCGCGCACGTCGTCGTCGTCGTCGTCGCCGCCGCCGCCGTCGGCGTCGTCGTCGTCGTCGTCGTCGTCGTCGTCGTCGGCGTCGTCGCTATTGTCGTCGTCGTCGCCGCCTTCGTCGCCGCCGTCGTCGACGACGTCCTCGTCCTCGTCCTCGTCCCGCCTCCCCTGCCCCCTCTGTCCGCGCACGTCGTCGCCGCCGTCGTCGTCCTCGGCCTCGTCCTCGTCCTCGTCGTCGTCCGCGTCCTCGTCCTCGTCCTCGTCGTCGTCGTCCTCGTCGTCGTCGTGGTCGTGGTCGTCGTCGCCGCCGTCGTCGTCGCCGTCGTCGCCTCCGGCGTCGCCGTCCAGGGCGTTCGCGGGGGCGGCGCGCCTCTGCGCGCGCGGGCCGTCGGGCGTCGCGGCCGCTGGGGCTGGGGGGGGTGCTGGAGCGCGGCGGCCGCCCCGGCGGGGCGCGGCGGCGCCGCGGCGGCCGCCCCCGATGGCGCGGATCACGGTGCTGCCAGAGAGCGAGGCTGCTGAGGGGGGGCGGCCGTGCGTCAGGGTGGAGGAGGGGGAGGAGGAAGACAGGAAGAGGAGGAGGAGGAGGAGGTGGAGGAGGAGGAGGAGGAGGAAAAGGAGGAGGAGGAGGAGGAGGAGGAGGAGGAGGGGGAGCAGTAGGAAGAGGAGGAGGAGGAAGAGGAGGAGGAGGAGGAGCCACAGGACGAGGATGCGGCAGGTCGAAGCCTGGGCGCGTCGCATCGGCGCTGCGGCCAGATGTTCAGCCCGGTTTTCTCGGCGCGGCCGCCGCCGATGCATCGGCGATGCATCGCTGGGGCGATCCTCCGACCCCCATCTAGAATCTAGGAGGCCTCTACAGAGCGTCGGGATCCCGCAAAGGGGAGTGCCCCCCTGGGGTGTGAGTTCGATCGATCGGTTTTCCACCGAACCGTCCACAGCAGATGCCCTCCAGCCGCCGTCAGCTCCCGATAGTTGCGGATAGCTGGGGCACGCGGGGTGCGTCTGTTTGCGGCAGTTCGGTGCCAGAGCGGATCGAACTCATGCCCCCTTGTCAGGGCCACCCCCTTTTCTGATGGCTCCCGCGAGTGACCTTTGGCGATGATCCTCGGGACGCGTGTGAGCCAAATGTGTGCCTGCCCCGCTCAGCTCCGCCGAGGGCACGCAGCCCGTGCTGGCCATCCGTGGCCAGACCGCACGCGCCGCATGGGTTGGCCTCGGTGGACACACGTGCTGGCCCGCTGTGGTTCCTGGCGCCTGGCGGGCGGCGGGGTTGGGACGGCCGCACTCCTCCTCCTCCTCCTCCTCCTCCTCCTCCTCCTCCTCCTCCTCCTCCTCCTCCTCCTCCGCTCCTCTTCCTCCTCCTCCTCCTCCTTCTCCTTCTCCTCCTCCTCGTTCTCGTCCTCCTCCCCCTTCTCCTCCTTCTCTTCCGCCTCCCTCCTCCTCCCCCTCCTCCTCCGCTCCTTCTCCTCCTCTTCCTCCTCCTCCTCCTCCTCCTCGTCCTCCTCCTCCTCCTTCTCCTCCTCTTGACTTGGAGCCCGGAGCTCCCGCGGTCGCGCGCAGACACACGCTGTTGCCGCCGGGGGTCTCTCCTTGCTGGAACAACAACAATAACACCACGACCACCACCACCACCAACACCACGACCACCACCACCACCACCACCAACAACAACAACAACAATCATTTTGAGACTGTTCGCTCTTATCTGCTCGAGTGTCAGTTAACGCGTAGTTCCCAAACCCTCGATACCCGCCTTCTTCGTCTTCGATCGTGCCCCTTTTGGGGGTTATACCTTTCTTCTGTGCAGGCCGGGCCCCGGCAAGCGGCGGGGCGGCCGCGGACCGTCGGCCTGGCCAGCGGCAGCGCTGATCGGCGGCAACCCGACGACGCTGACGAAGTCGACGATGACGACGACGACGACGACGACGACGACGACGACGACGACGACGAGCGAAAGCGAGAGCGAGAGAGAGAACGACAGCAGGGCCACGGAGGGCACGAAGTAGGCCACGAAGGGTGACAGCGGGGACACGATGGGGATGCGTATGGGACACGACGGTCGTTGACCGCAGACGGCCATCGACCGTCCGTCGCGAGCACGTCTGGGGAAGGAGTGGCGAAGAGGGACAATGTTGTCAATGTTGACAATGAGGCGCGCGAGGGAGGAGGAGGAGGAGGAGGAGGAGGAGGAGGAGGAGGAGGAGGAGGAGGAGTAGGAGGAGGAGGAGGAGGAGGAGGAGGAGGAGGAGGAAGGAGAGATGACGTAGCGAAGAGGGACAATGGGGACCAGTGTTGAATGTTGACAATGGGGACCAGTTGATTCTTCATCCTGAGTCGTGTGTTGTTTGCCCTATAGGGCCCTGCGAGCACTCCTGGAGGTCGCAGACGGCCAAAGACCGTCCGTCGCGAGCACGTCTGGGGAAGGAGTGGCGAGGAGGATCGGGCCGAACGAAAAAGGGGGATAGGGAAAGGGGGGGTTACGAAACCTGCTGCATGCAGCTGGTTTCGGCCCCACCGCCGGGCCCATTCCTCGATACATGGGCGCCTCCCGGCGCCGGAAGGCGCCAGGAAAATCAGCTACGTGAGCTGATTCTCAAATCCCCCCTTTGCTATCCCCCCCTTCTCGCCCAGCCCGAGAGGAGTGCTGACAGTGTTGACGCGGACGGCGAGGAGGGGCCCCAGGGGTGGGCCTGAACGATGTGTTGGCGATCTCGTGGGCCGCTTTCATTCCGGTTGCGTCCTGCAGCAGAGGCGGGCTGAAGACGAAACGACTGGAGCACCAGAACGGAAACGAAGAGCACTGCTTAGGTCGATCCCTGAGGACATAGGCCTCCCGGATGGGATCCCAGTAGATGGGATCGGAGTATCGTTTCGCATCGCCGATGCATCGGTGATGCGGCTCGATGTGGAGCACGCTTTTCCCCACGCCCACATCGCGGATGCCTCGCCGACGTCGCCGATGCATCGGCGATGGATTGGCGATGCGGCGCGATTGTTCGACCCCACCTACTCGGACCCCATCCAGTATCAGGATGGGACAAAAACACAGACACAATTAATCGTCGATTTCCAAGAAAATATGGGAAAATATGGGAAGTGGGGGGGAAGACAAAAACCCAGAAAATATATGAAAATATGGAGAATCCTTTTATTTGTGTGTATTTATTTGCGTGTCCTGGGGCCCCTTGACAGTAGGCCTCGCGAGGAGCCCAGCAGGACGGGAGACGCCCGGCCCGGGGGAGGTTATCGGCGCCGTGGACGCCCTGCAGCTGCTGGGCGGGCGGCCGCCGCCGCGGCGAGACCCGCAGACCGGGCAGCCGGTGGAGCTGCGCACCTTCGTCGTCAGCGAGGACTCTCTGTCATCGGGGGCGGAAAAGAGGGGGGTGATGACTAGGGGGGGGTGGATATCATGGCGTGGGCCATGATATCTCCCCAGATTTCATGGTGCCTCTTCTTGTTTCATTACGTCCCTGGCCCCCCCGCTGGGCCGCGCACATGCCGCCGGTCATGATTTGCACCCCCCCCCTCTTGGACACCCCCCTCTTGGCCGCTCCCGATGTCAGCACGGTCGGAAGCAGGACGGAAAGAATCAGTCTATGCTTCTTAGGTGGGGTCGGAGTGGATGTGGTCGGAGCCGATGTGGAGCCCGATTTGCTTCACGTCGACGTCGCCGATGCATCGCCGATGTCGACGCTGCATCGCCGATTCATCGCCGATACATCTCCGATACGTCGCCGATGGATCGGCGATACATCTCCGATACATCGCCGATGTATCGGCGATGCGGCGCGATCGCCCGACACCATCTATTCGGACCCCATCAAGGAGACCTCTAGGAATGGATGCGAAGACTGACAGCAGTTCCTGTCCATTTCGAGCTTGGAGCCGGTTGGGGATCTGAGGTAGCCTGGCATTGGTTGCAGCGAACAGGAAGTGGGCGGACGAGGCTCGAAAGTTTGGGTCCAGGCAGGTTTATTTTGTTGTTTCTGTCTTGGAAGTCGCATTCGTAGCTCGGAACTGACAGGAACGGATCAGGGGCGAAAACATTCACCAGATGGACCCCAGGAGGGGTCCGCAGACCGATTTTGAGCGGATTTGGCTTCATCCCCCCTAATAGATTTCATGGGGTCTCAAACAGTAGTCTAGGCTCCCTGGTCTCCTCCAGGCGCTCGGTACGACCGGCATGAGCACGGAAAGAATGGGCACGAAGACTGACGGCAGTCCCTGTCCATTTTGAACAGGGGTCGGTGTCCGTGCCGCCGCGGGCGTTGGACGTTTGGGACAGAAGGCCGCCTGCCCAACAGCGGCCGCTGCCTGTTTTGGACAACCCTTGCTTTGGGCATCGTGCCCACGTGGTCCGTGCAAATTTCGAGCGCCCAAGAGCGCCACCACGAGCACCACCACTGCAGCCTGGAGGCCGAGGGAGGGGCCCTCCCCGTGGGCCCGCAGATCGAGCCAGCGCAGCCAAGAGACCAGCGGTCGGAGCGAGGCCGCCTGCCGACCTCGTGCGCTCCCCTCGGGTGTTGCTAGAAGCACCCCTGGCCCAAGGTGCCCCCGGCTTGTCGCTCCACTTTGGAGCCCCATGGGGGCCTCTGGGACTCGCGAGGGGTGCTCTGGAGGCCGATTGGGGTGCCCCTAGAATCCTGGGGGCACCGTGGCCCAGGGGCACTTCTGGCAACACCCGCTCCCCGGAGGACCCCCGCATCGTGGTGGTGCCCCACTTCCTCTCCGGGGCGGAGTGCGCGCACGTGCGCGAGCTGGCGGAGGGCCTCTGGACGCGGTCCCTGGTGGGCTCCCTCGCGGCCGACGGGGACCAGGACGCCGTCGGCGCGGGCGCCGCGTCCGACGCGCCAAGCTCGGGTGTTGCTGGAGGTGCCCCCCGGCCCAAGGCAGCCTCGGCTTTTCCAGAGGGGCCCCCACGGCCTCCATGAGCACCCCGCACGAGGCCCGGAGAGCCACGGGGGCTCCAACACGAAGCGAAACGCCGGGGGCACCGTGGGCCAGGGCCGTTCTAGCAACTCACGACAAGCGGCTCCACGGGCGGCATCAAGTCCAGGCAGTCGCAGACCCGCACGTCCACCAGCTGCATGCTTAGGGCCAGGCAGACCTCGGCCGTGGACCGCATCGAGCAGAGGCTCGCCAGCCTGGCGAAGCTCCCCGTGGAGACCTTGGAGCTCAGAGGAGGAAAGGGTACCGATTCTGCCCTTGCCTCGTTTTCGCCTTGTTGGGCCTCTTGGGAGGCCAACGTCCACGGCTGGATTCGCCTTGAAATTTGGGTCAGAATGCACCTTGGGAGAGGTTGCAGGAGTAGCGGTGTCGATATCTGTTGGTTGACCCCAGGAGCGGCCGACGGTTGTCAGGTACGCTCCAGGGGAGCATTTCAGCGAGCACCACGACGGCAAGTTCAGGCCCCGCACGGTTTTCGTCTACCTCAACGACCTGCCAGAGGACTCGAGGCCTCCCAGGGGTCCGAGTAGAAGGGGTCGGAGGATCGCGCCGCATCGCCGATGCATCGACGATATGGCTCGATGCCGAGCCAGATTGTTCCACGCCGACCGCGCCGACGCGGCGCGATCCTCAGACCCCATCTACTCGGACCCCGTCTGGGTGGCCTCTATGAGGACGACCTTGGTGGCGACACCTTCTTCCCGCACCTGGGCCTGAGCTTCAGGCCCCGCGCAGGCTGCGCGGTGATGTGGACCAACCCGACGCCGGACGGGGTGGAGGACCGCAGGCGGAAGACATCGGTACACAACCGCCCTCCCTGGCCAGGGCCAGCATCCCTCCTCCTCCTCGTGCTCCTCCTGTTCCTTCCTCCTCCTCCTCCTTCTCCTCCTCCTCCATACCGCACGAGCTGGGCCTACATACTACGGCACGCAGGGGGAGACTAGCACGATAGACATGCTCATCATTCCGCGGGGGCTTGGTCCAGGGGTCCGACGATGCCAAGTAGCATGGCGCAGTGGGCGTACAGCTCATACCTAGTGCCAGACCTCGGGACCACATGCCTGTGCTGTTGGAGCTAACCTACTGTCTACCGACACACGTGCCTGATCCAGAGTATTTTAGATGGGATTTTCAGAAGCTTGCTGACTCTCTCCAGTCTGGGGTTCATCGTCTTGAGTTCCACCGTGACCTCGAACGGGCATTTCTGATCTCGGATTTTGAGAAGTACCGAGATGATGGGCACACTGATCGTCATTACGACGAATGGATCAGCGTAGTCAAGAAAGTTGCCAGAGACCATTTCGAGCTGAAACCAAAACCCCCACATGATGTGCATCGAGTGTTACGCATGGAGCGCCTTCGGCTAGTTAAGGAACGTAGACAACATAGTTGGGCTGCACACCAATACTGGGAGCACTATGGCCATTTGACTGACTGTACGGACGCCCACCTTGAACATTGTTTGCGTATTAAACGTATTAGCTATATGCTGCGACGGTTGTTTAGGCGCACGCGTGCACGCAAACAAGAGGAAATGATGGAGTCTCTGCGAGAAGCCAGACAGCTAGGACACCAGGCGGAGGTACATCGTTTGGCCCGTGCGTTAGCAGGCCGCTCTCCAGGTGTAAAAAATCGTAAGTACAACCATGTAGCGGGCTTCATGTCCGACTTTGATGAACTTCACGAATCACTTCGGTCACATGGTGCTGCCGGCTGTATGGATGCGACGCACCCTCCGAATTACCATGCGCAGTTGGAAGAGTTTCTAGCAGTCCCACCTATTGCTGGCACACTTATGCGCACGACGAAGATGGAACTTGTTGCCGAGGCCTCTGTTAATCGACTTTTTTACAAACTTCGGAGAGCCAAAAAGCGACGAGCTACAGTAAGCTGGAGCGTACCAGTCGAAGTTGCAATCATAGTCTTGGACCCTGGGCACCTATCACATTCTCGTTTTCAACGCTTTGGTCTCGGATTTGACAGTCTAGAAGAAGCAGATGATAGGCATGGTGTTGGCACAATGCAACATGTAGGTCTGGGTTACCAGGCAAGGGGAGCTGAGGATGATGAGCTTTTTCCTGCTATTCACCAGCCGGAGGAATTTGGAGGGGAGGATGATGATATTTTTCCTGCTATTGGCGAGTCGGAGGAGCATGAGTCAGGTACACAGTTCAGCGTGAGAGGGGGGCAGCCCAGACCCTCCACCCGAGGGGGGGACAGGGAGCGTGCGAAGGATGGTCGTGCCAATCGTCTGTCACCCTCGGCCTCTCTACTGCGAACGCGGTGGGAGTTCACGGGAATCACTAGTCATGCACAGCAGGTCGAACAGTTGCCTACTAAAGCGAATACCACAGAAGGGGTACGATTGGACAAGTGTAGCGGCCAGGCTAAAATGAAGAGCGTACGGGTGGTTCACCTCCTGGACACTTTTTGGAAGTTCTGGTATTATGTTATATATTCCTGGGGGGAGGAGGCAAAACACCACGAGTCTGATTTCCCTGGATGGTGGCATGGGTTCTTAAGACATCGGAGGAGGGAGGGTGCGATCTTGGTGCAGCAGCGAGTTGGACATGCATTGCGTTCTCAACATACTCCGCATCTGAATGGACTACATGACTTGAGCAATTCATTCATGTGTTCTAGTACTACCTCTCTCCATCGTCTAAGCGAGAAAGTTGTTCGAGATGATCTGCAGGCTTTCGCAGAACAACGGCTAAAAAACTGTGTCGCGAGCATCAATTTGGGAGCTGATCGCCATTACCTGTTGACCAAGAATGGGGTCTTCCAGGGATCATGTGGGATGCCGAAACAATTTGTGGGCGTATTTCATAACACCATAGAGGAGGTGCGAGCACACCACGCGCACACATACATACCAGCACACTGTGAAGTACTAGGTTGTGAGGCGACGGATTGTTCACTCTCAGGTATGACATATTGCGCAAAAGGCTGCTTCGTCGTGATCTCCCAGCTGAGCAGGTGATTGCGAACGTCGCTGAGAGTGACAGTGCGATGAATGAGATTCTTAACCAGGCGAACTTTGCGCAGACCGTGAGTAAGAAGGGCATCGCCCCCCACTTGTGCTCGACCCTTTCTAATCAGCAGCTTCAAGGCACATGCCCCGAATATCATGGAGAAGTTAAAGCACGCCCGCGACACCTCGGAGCAAGATACCCCATGAAGGGGAACAACGGGGTGGATAGTGACTTGCGTATTAAGGGGGTGAGGGCGGGATGGAGTGTCATGGGTTTGTTCTGGCACGAACGTGGTCTACGCAGGTTGAAACGGGAGTTGTTCCCGAGCGCGGTGGTTGAGAAGGGTCTCGCAGGCCTTGAGGCGTTCACACGTACACAGCATGAACATTCTTGGCTTGAAACTATAGTTATACAGTGTCGACGTGTACTCATGAAAGGGCTCGGCGACTGGCTGGACTGGCTCCCATGCGGTATCGGTGGCTAACGACGAGGTTCTTCGGGAATGGCACATCCTGCCGAGCTCTGGAAAACTTGCCGTTGGGCGCGTGCGAGGGTTGCGGGGAATGATTAAGTACCCCACGGCTCACCATCAAACTCTATCGGTACTGTATGGTCACATCCTAAATGAACTTCGTACTCTAACTCCTACAGGTCAACTGAGCAGCACGGCTAACCCATGGGCTAAACAGATTGCACAAGACCTGGGGCTCTATCGGGGTATTAGTGGCACAGAGACCTTCGAAGTGTGGAGTGCCACGAATGGTTCCTGGACAGCACTGTTTGACTACAATTCTGATTCGGCACGCGAGCTTCTTTCGGTGGATCCTAGCATATCGAGGGCAGCAG
>CAUYUJ010006779.1:27500-42163 GCA_963575745.1 Prorocentrum cordatum
AGAGGAGGATGAGGTACCGATGCCGTTGCTCGTCCTGAAGAGCGCCTCTTCTGGGATGACCGTGGGGGTTTCTAAGTGGACAGGGGGGGTACAGAATGCTAAGGTGGGTTATATCTGGCCCAGCCTGGCTTACAAGTGGGCTACAGCTGCCCCAAGTAGCTTAGGAGTGTTAGCGGTCCGGGCGAAGTGGGCTCCGCCCACTTAGCGGAGTTATCTAACCCCCCTAAGCCACTCGCGGAATTTGTAACCGACTTATAAGCCAGGTTGGGCCAGATACAACCCACCTTAGCATCCACCTGTAACCCCCTATCCACTTAGAAACCCCCACGGTCATCCCAGTTGGGAGGGCGCCAGCGACCCAGATCTCGTCGCGAGTTTTTCGGCTTCGATATCTGAGGTTGTCGGGCGCGTTCGTTGGTTCTGCATGGTTTTCCAGTCTCGCGTTTCTCTCCAGCGGCTGCGCCTCGCCGAGGGCGTTCCGGGGTCGCCAGGATCCTTCGGATGGGCCACCGGAGGCCCGCGTTATGGCCCGAAGACCAGACCACGAGGGCGTCCCGCGGAAGCCTCGTCCTGGAGAGCCTTCGTCGCTCGTCCTGGAAAGCTCGCGTCGCTACGGCTGGACTCGCCCCGACGTTCTGGTCAGAATGCACCCTGGGAGAGGTCCGAGGAGGTTCAGGTACTGATACCGCTGCTCGCCCTGAAGAGCTCGTCGCCGCGGCTGGACTCCTCGGGGCTCTGATCAGAACGCACCATGGGGGACCGTGAGACCCCTGCAGCTGGTCCGAAAAACATATTGCCGCGGCTGGTCCGACGGATCGTTCCGGTTCGGAACATGCCGCAGAACGAGTGGGTCTGCTGTGGCTCGGGTCGTGGTGTTTCAACATGCCGGCGCCTTCCAAGAAGCAGCCTCCTTCCAAGAAGTTTTCCCCCCTCCCCCGGGGACCCCCCTGCTGCGCGCCGCCCAGTTCAGGAGGGGAAAAAACACACAGACACAATGAACCGTCGATTCCCCAGAAAGTATGGGAACATATGGGAATTCGGCGGGAAGACAGAGACCCCGAAAGCATGGGGAACTATGGGGGATCCTTTTGTTTGTGTGTATTTATTTGCCCCTTGACAAGTGGGGCTCGCCGCGCAGTCGGCCGAGGTGCCCGCCCGTGGCGCGGGGGTCCCCGCGGGGGGCCGGGGAGCGCACCCGCCGGCGGCGCCGCCCGCGCCGCCCCTGCGGGGGCAGGGCATGCGGGGGGAGGGGGGCGGCGCGGAGCCGGCCCGAGGAAGACGCGCGGAGCCCAAGCTCATGTGCCCCCTCCGCCTCTTCCTCGTCGTCGTCGTCCTCCTCCTCCTCCTCCTCCTCCTCCTCCTCCTCCTCCTCCTCCTCCCTCCTCCTCCCTCCTGCCTTCTCGTCCTCCTCCTCCTCCTCCTCCTCCTCCTCCTCCTCCTCCTCCTCCTCCGCCATCTCCTCCTCCTCCTCCTCCTCCTCCTCCTCCTCCTCCTCCTCCTCCTCCTCCTCCTCCTCCTCCTCCTTCTCCCCTGAGAAGGGGTCGTAGGGGGAATGATCGCAGCACGGCTGCAGTCGAAACCCATGCCAAGAAACACCTTGCTTGCCTCCAGTCGCGAGGTCGAGGGAGCGCTGACATGGATTACAGTCTCAACCCGCACAGTAAGGATGGGCATCCTTCCCAAGGGTACCCCTTGCACATCCTTGCCTCATCGGTCCATCCTTAGCCACTCTCGTGAGCCGCGCCCCGCTCGAGGTGCTTTGAGATGGGCGTCCAAGGCCCTTGCATCATTACCGCGCATCGGTATGATACGAGCTGACTGTAAGGCACGTGGATCAGCGAGGGGTCCGGTTTCTATGCAAGATCGGTGCGCGTTGTCGCCGAACGACGCGGTATTGGCCTCACATGTCGGGGAGACCCTCCCCGATCCATGAATCTGGCGCCCACGCACCAGATCCACGGAACACTGACCCATGTTGTTGGAAAGCTTGGGGTCCCGCGCGCCAGGTCCCCGGATCGCTGCTCCATGTCATTGGACATCTTGGGGGCACCTTGGGCCACAAGCACTTCTAGCAGCACCTGACGGGAGGCCGCTGACGAACTAACAACACACACCCATACCCATAGGGGGGTCGGAGAGGGCTATGGGTACGTGTTGTCGGATGGGGGTCCCCGCCCGAACGGGAGCGTTCCCCAGGGTCCGACAACCCGCACCCATACCCATAGCGAGTCCTCCTCCCAACGACCGCCCTTATGGGTATGGGTGTGTGTTGTTCGTTCGTCAGCCGCTCAGCGCATGGCGTCTCTGGGCTCGCCGGGGCTCGGCAGCGAGGCCCTGCGGTGGCAGGCAGCCTCTCCGGAGAAAGGGTGGCCGCGACGGCGAGTTCATGACATTCGGCTCCTCCCCCGCGGGAACGGGGGGAGGAGGAGGGAGGAGGAGGAGGAGGAGGAGGAGGAGGAGGAGGAGGAGGAGGAGGAGGAGGAGGTCGTAGAGGAGAGGAGGGAATGGAGGAGGGAGGAGGAGGAGGAGGAGGAGGAGGAGGAGGAGGAGGAGGGAGGGGGAGGAGGAGGAGGAGGAGGAGGAGGAGGAGGAGGAGGAGGAGGAGGAGGTCGTAGAGGAGGAGGAGGGGATGGAGGAGGAGGGAGGAGGAGGAGGAGGAGGAGGAGGAGGAGGAGGAGGAGGAGGAGGAGGAGGAGCATGAGGAGGAGGAGGAGGAGGAGGAGGAGGAGGAGGAGGAGGTCGTTCCCTGCGGGCCTCCCGACAGCGACGCATCCTTGGGCGAGGCGGGGAGAGCCCCACCGGGTTTTCTGGAGCCCCACGCGGACGGATATGGCACCGAAAAAACGCCCCACGGAGCCTCGGCGACGAATTCAAAAGTCGCTGATGTCACGCTAACCGATCGGGGGTGGACAGAACCCCCAACAGTGACACGTCGATTAGTGAATTGTCCGTTTTCGGTTCTCGAGAGGGCGCCGTGGCCGTTATTTTCCAGGCCTGCGCCCGCCAGGTTTGGGCCTCAGGTCGTTTTCACTAAACCGCGTTTTACGAAAGGGGGGTCTGTCCATCCCCGAACCGAGCAAGAAAGATCGCGCCATGAACATAAACTTTTGGCGCGCCGCGCGGATGTCTTGGATCCGCGCTGGGCTCCCCCGGCGGCGCCTCCGGCGGCGCCTTGGGCGCGCTCCGCGCGCCGGGAGGGGGTCCGGCGCAGATCAGAGGAAGTCCGCGCGGAGCGCCAAAAGCCCATGTTTCTGGCGTTCCCTCTCCTTCCGGGAGAAAAGGATGTGGGGCACCCTTGCGCCTCCTGGGAGGGGGGGGGGAGGCCCTGCTTGGGGAGCCCCCCCGCTCGGATCGATCTGGGAGGCACCTCCCCAGGAGGTCCTCCCTGGCATCCCTTCTGGGGGTCCGCGGCCCCAGCGCCTTACTGGGATGACCGTGGGGGGTCCTAAGCGGATAGGGGGGGGTACAAGTGGATGCCAATGTGCGTTATATCTGGCCCAACCTGGCTTATAAGTGGATTACAAGTGCCCTAAGTAGCTTAGGGGGGTTAACGATCTGGGCTAGGTGGGCTTCGCCCACTTAGCCGAGTTCTCGACCCCTCCTAAGCTACTTAGGGCACTTGTAACCAACTTATGAGCCAGCTTGGGCCAGATATAACCCACCTTGGCATCCACTTGTAACCCCCCTATCCATTTAGAACCCCCACGGTCATCCCAGTAGGGACCCCCCTCCGGGGAGGCAGGCGCGTACCCTATCGCGACCGGCGGCCGTGGATGGCCCCGGGGCCCGGCAGCGGGGCCCGCAGGCTGAGCTGAGAGGGGCAGCGCCCAGGTCTCCGGGGCGGCAGCAAGGGGGGTGATGACTACGGGGGGGGGGATATCATAGGGGAACAAAAAGTGACCAGGGGGGGGTGGATATCTAGGGGGGTGATGACTACGGTGGGGGTGGATATAGGGGAACAAGAGGTGACCTAAACATAAAACCTCAGAGCTCCGCGCGGATTTCTCGGATCGGCGCTGGGGCCCCCCGGCGGCGCCCCCGGCGCCGCCTTTGGCGCGCTCCGCGCGCCAGGGAGGGGGGTCCAGCGCCGATCCGAGAAATCCGCGCGGGCCTCCGAGTTTTTATGTTTATGTTACCTCTTGTTCCCCTAATGGTATCTCACCAGAGTCCATGGCGCCTCTTTTCATTTTTATTGCGTCCCTGGCCCCCCCGCTGGGCCGCGCACCAGCGCCGGGCATGACTTGCGCCCCCCCTCCCCCCCCCCCCCCTCTTGGACACCCCCCTCCTGGCCGCTCCCGAGAGCTGATAGGGGAAGCGCCCAGACAGACCTCAGCGGCGCCCTCGTGCCCCCAAAAGCCGCGCACCAGAGGTCCCTCTTGCCCAAAGGTCACTCTTGCGTGTCGCCGAGGGGGCGCGCCCCGACGGGAAAAGCAAGAGGAGCACGTCGTCGGCGGTCTGGCTCTGGCCACGGCCCGAGACCCCCGTCGACCCCGCCTCTCTGCGCCATGGCTCGCGCCGGATCGGCCCGCGGAGAGGGCGGCGCAGTCGCCCCGCGCGCGCGAAGACACTGCGGCGCACGGGCCTCGGGAGCAACGAGGCCTAATTATAAAGGGGACGCATCGACTCCCAGTGTCCCAGTGATCGCCCACTGGGGCCCGATAGCCCCATCTTGCACAGGAAGGTGCGGGTTCACGATCGAGGGCTTCCGGCCGATCGATCGGCGATGCATCGCCGATTCCAGGTTTTTATGTGCTCCCCCCCCGGTGCCAGTCCCCCCCCCCCCCCCCGGTCGTGGCCCCTCAGGATCTCAAGGGAGCTGGGGGGGGGCCACCTGGTCGACGCAGAGAAACGTGGTCGACTGCGCCGGCCGGTTGTCTTCCGGGCCGGTTGTCTTCCCGGCCGGTTGTCTTCCCTCCTTCCTCCTGGTGCCGCGCACGCTGTGTTTCTGTGCGACCGCCGTAGCGCCGCCGCTCCCGCAGAGCGGTGAGGATCGGCTGGCCTTGTCTTCTTTCGCCCACGCGCTCCGGCGTATGGCGTGAGTGAGTGGTCGACTGCGCCAGCACTCGCTCGCGTGAGCTGCCCCCGCAGGGGTCGCGCGTGGGCGCCCTCGTCTCCGCGGCAGCGTGCCGCGCGGGCGGCCAGCGTGAGCCACGGCGTGCGGGCGAGGTCGATCACAGCAGGTCGGTCCTGCCCAGTCGAGGCTACCCTCGTGTCCGTCGGGGCTGGACAGACCTCCTACCCTGACACGTCGATTAGTGAAGTGGCCGTTTTCGGTGCGCGGGAGGGCCTCGCGGCCGTCCTTTGTGCGGGTCCAGGTCCATCGGTTTCCGTCCCAGGCCGTTTGCACCAAGGGGAGGTCTACGCAAGGGGAGGTTTGTCCAGCGCCGAGTCCTGAGTTTCGCGACCCAGGCACTGTTTCGCGACCCATATATGGCAGTGTGGCCCTCTGAAGGGTCTCGAGTCCTCTCCAGTCAGCTCCGACTGCAGGGCCTTGCGCCATGTCGCGCAGGACCCGTTTCGTTTCGTCGCGCACCTGGGGCTGGGGAGCGTGGTTGCACTCCTGGGCGATAGCGGGCGTTACCGTGGGGGGAGACGGGGAGGGGGCGGTAGCGCCATGTTTCGCGCCAGCGCCGTCCAGGAGTGCTGAGAAATATCCGGGGACTGTTCGTCTGACGGACGTCTGCACGAATCGCGAAGTTGCTGGGGGGGCTTCGGGGGCCAGTGACGGCCGCGATCGCAGAGCATACAGCATACATGTATACATCGATACATATAGATGTATCGATGTATACGCATGTATCTATATACACATATTCACATCCATACATTTACACATACATATACATTACCATAGACACATGTGTACACATATGTACACATCTATTCATACAGTCATACCTACATAAACGCTTTCTTGGGGCCTCGACTTCATCTGGGATGTCCGCGTAGGTCGCTGAGTGGGCGGGGAGGCTACAAGCGGTTGCCAAGGTCCAACGTGGAGAACAAATGCTGAGAAAAGGTGAATGCCAATGCTCCAAGTTCGCGATCCGGGCGGAGTGGGCTCCGCCGACTTAGCGGATGTATGTGCCCCCCGTTGTTGCCGTCATTGAGAGCATTCGAAGCTCCCTTTTTAGCACCCTCTGTCCACTTATGGGGAGACAAAGAGGCACCGCTACCGGTACCCCCCTGACCTCTCCCGGGGTGCGCTCTGACCAGGACTGCGGGGCGAATCCAGCGGTGGCGACGAGGGCCTCCCAGGAGGCCCGGCAAGAGGAGCAGTCAGGTCTTGCGCCCACCAGGAAACAAAACCGAAGCTCCGACAAATTATTTTGCAATTTTTTGAAAATTGTTTTGGCGGCGCCGAAGGATGGCGCTATCGCGTGCACGTCCCAACTTGGACAATGGGGCCAACCGCTGCCCATGAATCGCGCGAGTGTCTTTATTGCCATCACTTAAGCTGTATGGGTAGCGGTATGGGGCACCTCTTCCTCCGAGCTTGGCACCCCCCGCGGCCACATCCCAGCTCGGCAGACGCCCCGCGGAGGAGGCGGCCGCGCCCGAGGGCCCCGGGGAGGCACGCGAAGGGGGCGCCGACGCCGCCCTGCTGCGGGGCGGCACGCAGCTGCTGCGCCTGCTCGGGGCCGCCGAGGATCGGGCCGGACGAAAGGGGGGGATAGGGAAAGGGGGGGTTACGAAATTTGCTGCATGCAGCTGGTTTCGGCCTCACCGAGGGGCCCATTCCTCGATACATAGCCGCCTCCGGCGCAGGGAGGCGCCGGGAAAATCAGCTACGTAAGCTGATTCTCACCCCCCCCCCTTTGCTATCCCCCCCTTTCGCCCGACCCGAGAGGATCCCGTAGTCGAGGCCCTGGAGGGCCGCCTGGCCGACGCCGCGCACTTCCCGCTGGAGCCCTGCGGGCGACGAAGGCACCGATCGGGGGAGCGTAAGACCCGGGTTTGCCAGGACTCGGGCTCGCCATCGTTTTTTGACGACCTCGTCACTTTTTTGACGACCTCGTCGGGGATTTCCGAGCGGCGCGGCCCGGAGAGGCGGCTGCTGCGGCAGCAGAGCTCGCGGGAGAGGCTGGCGTGCCCTGCCGGTTCCGTTTTTTGGGGGGCGTCGGCGCGCGCCGATGAGCGTCTGGGAGTCGAGGAGACAGCGCCGACGTAGCGTCGGCTAGCGTCGATTGGCGTCGATCTAGCGCCGAGTAGCGTCGGCTAGCGTCGACCAGCGTCGATTCGCAAGAGCCGACAAGATGGTATGGGAGGCTCCCAGGAGTGGCCACCGCAGACTGCGGCCCGATGGGGGAGGCAACCCAGCTTTGGAGCCGGCGGGGGGCTTCCGAGAGGCCCCCCGCCGCCTTCTGCGAGGGCTTCCGCCCTCTTTTGCGATTTGCCCCCCCGCCGCTCGCCGCGTCAGAGTGGGCACGCAGGCCGGCAGCAGTGCCTGTCCATTTCGAGCTCGGAGCCAGTTGGGGTTATGATGTTCCAACCTGCTTCAACCTTGATCACCAGGAAAAGCTTCGAGCACCGAGAAAGTGTATACCGAAACCGGAGAGTTCTCACGCGTCGGGCCCTGGGAGACACTCGTTCGACACTGCTTCGACGCTGTTTCGACACTTTTCCGGGTGCTCGAAGCTTTTTCTGGGATGTGGTCCTCAAGTATCGGGGAAGGGAAAAGAGGGGGGTGATGACTAGGGGGGGTGGATATCATGGCGGTGGCCATGATATTTCCCAGATTTCATGGCGCCTCTTCTTATTTCATTACGTCCCTGGCCCCCACACTGGGCCGCGCACATGCCGCCGGTCATGATTTGCACCCCCCCCTCTTGGACACCCCCCTCTTGGCCGCTCCCGAAAGTACGTTGGGAGCAGCATGAGGTTGGGGGTCTCTGAGGCGGCCCGGCACCGGTTGCAGCGAGCAGGAAGGGGGAGGGGGAGGGGGGGGGGAGGCAGGGCCGAGGCGCGGGGCTCTCGGGAAGGCGTTTGCCCTTAGCGGCCTCAGGGGGCATGTTTTTTTGTGTTTGTTTGTATGGTCTCTGGCAAGTTTTTTCTTCGTTATTTTTTCTTGTTTCTGGCACGCGGATCCGGGTGCTTTTTTACAATTGATTCTGGCTCTGGACGCATTTTTCGGGACCCGGGACCGTCAGAAACGGATCCGGGGCGAAACATTGCACCAGATGGGCCCGAGAGGGGCCTGGGTGCGGGCAGTACTGTCCACATCCACCGCAGTGTGGAGTCTCGGGCTCCCTTCCCCAGAACTCGAGGCGTATTGGATATGGATAAACTTGCCCCCCAGAGGCGCGATTTTTATCCATAGCCAGTGCTTCTCGGCCTTGTGGCGCCCCGTCCAAGAAAGTCCAAAACGCACTGGATGTGGACATAAATCCTGCCTGCACCTGGGACCGATTGTGAGCAGATTTGAGAAAGAGCGCGTTCGGTGGGCGCTTGGAGGTGGGGGGGTTGGAACTGGACCCCCCCCCTCCCCCCTGGATTGAAGGGGGGTCGGTGGGTTCGAACGCCTCCCCTCCTTTTCCCTTCTCCCGTGACGGAGGGGGGGGGGTCTTCGATCCCCCCCCCCTCTCCTCCTTCCTCCCCTCCTTCTCCTCTCTCCCTCTCCTCGGGCCGGCGTCGGCGGCGGCTGGCGGCGGCGGCGGCGGAGAGCGTCGAAAGGGCATTGGGACCGCTTGCGTCGAAAGGTGTATTGTCTCATGGCTTTCGGGCCTTCCCACCACCGTGCCTTGGTTTTGGGTCAGAGTCCTAATGGAGATGCTTCTTGGGCTCTCGTCGGAGGGCTCTCAGGGGCCTCTGAGGGGCATTTGCGAAGCCTCCTGGGCGCCTTTTGGGCGTCTCTTGGGGCCTTTCTGCGGTGGTGGTGGTGGTGGCTGTGGTGGTGGTGGTGGTGGTGGGTTGTGGTGGTGGTGGTGGTGATGGCAGTGGTGGTGGTGGTGGTGTGGTGGTGGTTGGTGGTGGTGCTGGGTTGTGGTGGTGGTGGTGGTGGTGGCGGTGGTGGTTTGTCGTGGTGGTGGTGGTGGCGGCGGTGGTGGTGGTGGTGGCAGGCTGTGGCGGTGGTAGAGGGGGTGGGTTGGTGATGGTGATTGTGGTGGTGTGGTGGTTTGTGGTGGTGGTGGTGGTGGTGGTGGGTTTGTTGTGTGGTGGTTTGTGGTGGTGGTTGTGGTGTGAGGGCTTGTGGTGGTGATGATGGTGATAGTGGTGGTGATAATGGTGGTGGTGGTTGTGGCGGTTGTGGTGGTGGTGTGGTGGATTGGTGGTGGTGGTGGAGGGGTGTTGTTGTGGTGGTGGTGGTGGTGGTGGTGGTGGTGGGGGGCTGCTGTGGTTGTGGTGGTGGTGGCTGTGGTGGTGGTGGTGGTTGTGTGGAAGCGGTGGTGGTTGTGGTGGTGCTGGTGGTGGTGGTGGTGGTGGCGGTGGTGGTGGTGCTGGTGGTGGTGGTGGGTGGTGGGTGGCGGTGGTGGTGTTCGGGGTTATGGTTGTGGTTGTGGTGTTTGGGTTGGTTTGTGGTGGGTTGAGGTGGTAGTGATGGTGGTGGCGGTTGTGGTGGTGGTGGTGTAGTGGTTTGTGGTGGTGCTGGTGGTTGTGGTTTTGGTGGGTTGTGATGGTTGTGGTAGTGTTGGTGGCGGTGGTGGTGGTGTGGTTGTTTGTGGTGGTGGTGGTGGTGGTGTTGCCTTCGGGTCTTCCCGCCACCAGAGGGGTCTCGGGGGCGTCTGAGGAGCATGTGTGAGGGCAGCTGGGAGCCTCTTGGGCGTCTCCTGGAACTTCCCAAGGGCCCCCGGTGGCTTCTGGGGAGCGAGGGCTCGATATGGCGATCCGTAGTTTCCCGCTGCGGCCGCTGGGCTCTCTCTGGTCATCGGTGCTGTTTCCCCGCCGTTGGTGCTGCGGTCCGCCGCCAGCGCCTGCGCCAGCACTGGCACCGAGGGGGGAGGGTGGGAGGTTCGACCCCCTCCCCCCCAGAGAGAGCCGGAGGAGAAACAAAAATTGAGGCGGCCCGAGAGCCAGCCATGGAATGTGTGAGTTGGCCGTTTGTTCGAGCAGGGGAGCGACTGAAGAACGAAACGCTACAGACCTGAGTTGCCCCAAAGTTGATGTGTGTGTGTCGCATCTACGTGACTGCGTATAAGTTCCGTCGATCTACGCACAGCATGCGTATACATGTAAACACATATATACATGCATAGAGGTACGTATGTATATATGTATGCATGTATGTATGTACGTATGTTCGTATGTGTGTATGTATGTATATGTAAACAGGTAGGAAGATAGGTAGGTAGACCTGTATGTATATATGTATGTATATAAATATGGATGCATGTATGTATGTATGTATGTATGTATGTATATATGTATGCATGTATGTATGGATTCATGCATGCATGCATGTATGTATGTATGCATGTATGTATGTGTATGTGTGTATGTTTGTATGCATGCATGTATGTATGAATGAATGTATGTATGTATGTTTGTATGTATGTATGTATATATATATATATGTATGTATGTGTGTGAATGTAAATAAATATGCATGTATGCATGTGCGTACGCACGTACGTACGTACGTGTGTATGTATGCCTTTATACATGGTTGTATGCATGTATACATACATGCATGTATGTATGTATGTGTATGTATGTATGTGTATGTATGTATGTATGTATGTTTGTTTATATGTATGTATGTATGTATGTATGCATGCATGCATGCATGCATGTATGTATGTATGTATGTATGTATGTATGTATGTATGTATGTATGTATGTATGTATGTATATGTGTGTGTATGTATGTATGTATGTTGGTGAATGGGTACATGCATATACAGAATTCGTCTTGATAATCACTTGTTGTAGTCGATCCCCGACTCGAGAAACTCCACGAACGTTACATATCTTCGTAGATTCCCGCGGGAAATCAAGTCTGGGATGCATCACTCTTGTAGTCGATCCCCTACTCGAGCTCTCGGCCTCGTGGGCCCCTCGCCAGGCCCTGGGACCTGAAGGGCCCGGAGAGGGGCCCTGGAGGTCGCTGTGGTGTTCGTGATTGTCTTCGTGGTCGTCGTCGAGGTCGTTGTTGTTGTCGTCGTGGTCGTCGTCGTGGCCGTCGTCGTCGTCGTCGTCGTCGTTGCCGTCGTCGTCGTCGTCGTCGTCGTCGTCGTCGTCGTCGTCGTCGTCCGCCCGATCCCCCCCCCGATCCCATCTGCGTGGGGGGGGAGGCGTGGGAACACTGGGACCCATCGAATGTGGGGGGGTCGACACAGTAGCCGTGGACACCTCGGATCATATGAGCGACGCAACCAAAACCGGGGTCGTGTTCACCGACATGGGCGCGCAAGTTGCCCGCGTAAGGTCGCGCGGAAGCGCCCACGTCTCCGTTGTGGCGTGCCGCGCTGGCGGCCCGCATAAGCAACCGCGTGGGGTCGCTATGTCTTCTCGCGTAAGACCTGTTTTCTTACAGTGGAGGCCCATGCTAAGAAGCACCCTGCTTGCCTCCAGGGTGCCCTGGGTGTCTTGGGTGCTGATGTTTTTTTTGCGATGGAAAGCGCGACGCTCCCACACCAAAAATCAGTGGACGTCCTGGGGTCTCGGGGTTGGGTTTCTTGTGGACTGGCCTCCACCGTGTTCGTCGCCCACCTGTCGATATACAGTCGGGGCGCTGAAGAAGGAACCCTTTTCGTTGGGGAGGGGCTCGGTGTTCCTTGATTGTTTCAAAGTTTGCCTCGGGTTTTTCCTTATGTTTTCAATCGGAAATCGAGGTTGAACTTATGGGGAAAAGGGGCTTCGTTCCGTATTTAGGGTTCCTGAGGTCAACGCCTCGACTGCATCCCCTGCCCGCGAGGACCACCTGGGCCCCATGCGCCTGGTGCGGTCCGGCCACGTCCAGGCCGCCGCGGCCGTCGTCGTCTTCTCGGCGTTGTCGCCGCCGTCTCTTCGGAAGCCCCTTGGGCACTCCTGGAGGCTCTCGTCTGCCTGTCCATTGTTTACCAGCCTCGAACGTATCCCTATCCCTAAGATTGACACGCCAAAAGGTGATGACAATCTTAGGGATTCGCCTACAAAAAATAAGGGAATCCCTAAGATTGGCATCGTGATGAGGAGGTGCCCAGCATAGGGATAGGGATATGTTCCAGGCTGGTAGATTGTCATCGCTCGCGCGTGTACATTTGTTTTTACCTCGGCGAGGACCATCGAGGAGCACCCTGGGTCATCTTGCGCCACAAGCGCGCACAGGAAGCCGAAGCATGCACGGGGATTGGACGTCCCAGCGACGGCGAGGTCCGGGCGCGGCTCGCAAAGCTCGCCGGCCGAGACAGTGGCGGCCTTCCTTTTTCTTCTCTGGTCCTCCTGGAATTCCTACATTAGAGGCACAAGCGATGACATAAGCAAAGACTCGGAGGTCCGCGCGGGTTTCTCGGATCGGCGCTGGACCCCCCTCCCTGGCGCGCGGACCTCCGAGTCTGTATGTTTATGCCATTGTTCGTTCCCCCATGGATCTCTTACATGGCCGTCTCGTCGCCACCTCTGCATCTGCATCGGGAAAACAGCCACAGGATGGATCCTGGGAGGGGTCCGGGGTCACATTCTCCGCGGAGTCTGGTCCGAGGTCCTTGCCGCCGTCGGCGTCCTTGCCTTTGTACTCGCCGCCACCGCCGCCGCCGCCGCCGCCGCCGCCACCGCCGCCGTCGTCGTCGTCGTCGTCGTCGTCGTCGTCGTCGTCGTCGTCGTCGTTTTCCTCTTCTTTGTTCTCTGAGCCCTCGGGGGGGAGGGGCCTCGTCGTCACGGGCTGGATGTCCGCCTCGCAGTCCCGGCCCCTGGAGAGCACGCCCCTGGGGAGGCCCGTGGGCCAGTCTTGAAGAGCTGCATGGCGGGCGCGGGAGCAGGACGCCGAAACCAGCCCAGGAGAGGGAATCCCTGCAATTCCGGGGATGGAGGAGCGACGCCACCACCAGCAGGGGGGGGCCCCTCTGGCGAGGCAGTCCACGATGCCTCCTCCCCGAGCTAGGGATACAGGGGGATGTCTCGAGCGAGAGGTGGGAGCCACACCACCTGTCAGGCGATCGCAAACATGGATCAAGGGGGCGTGGATTAGCGACGGGTCCCGTTTCCATGGGAAACCGCAGATTTCCGCTGCCGAGCGAGGCGGCACCGGCCGCATTTTGGGGAGGGCACCTCCCCCGATCCATGGATTTTGGCGACCGCGCGCCAAATCCATGGATCGCTAAACCATTTTTTGCTCGCTCCCGAACCAGGGGGGCCTCCCCTGGCTCCTCCCACTCGTGGTCCCTGGTGGTGGTGGTGTCGCGTCCTCTTGTTCCTGCCAGTTTTGGTCCGAGCAGGTGGTGTCGAAGATCGCCGACGCATCGCCGATGCGGCTCGAGCTGCGGCCCGATCTTCTTCCAGCCGACCTTGGCGATGCATCGGCGACGTCGCCGGTGCATCCCGTGCATCGGCGACGCGGCGCGATCCCCCGACCCCATCTGCTCGGGCCCCGTGCGGGAGGCCTCCCGTGAGGGGACGGGAGGCCCCAGCAAGACCGGAGGGGAGGGGCCCAGACATGCTCGCAGCGTGGCAAGAACCACGGCGGACGATCTCTGGCCGCAGGACGGAGGCCAGGAGGGTCCAGAGACCGAGCCTGAGCGGGTATGAACCGGGCGTGAGATCCGCCGTTGTCTCGACTGGCCTTCCTCCATAGATCTACACTTGGGGCGCTGAAGAAGGAACTCTTTTCGTTCGGGAGGGGCTCCGTGTTCCTTAATTGTTTCTCAGTTTACCCCACGTTGTCCTTATATTTTCGATGGGGAATCGAAGTTTCACTTTGGGGAAAAAAGGGGCCTCGTTCCTTATTTTGGGTTCCTTAGGTCAAGGCCCCGACTGTATTCCTGTATGCGTAGAACGAAAGGATGTTCATGCAGCAGTCGGGCCCTCGAAGTCTGAAATCGAGAAAGAACAACCCACCCCCACACCCACCAGGATGATCTTTGCATGTTTGCCGGAATGCTTGTGGACTTTGTCGATACGCCCCCGCGTCGATGATTGCGGATCGCGACGTCTCTTTTTTACAGCTCGTTTTATAAACCCTTCTTCGTTGCTAAAAAACAGTTATTGCGTGTTTCATAGACGTTTTTTTGCGTGTATCGAATTGCGCTGTTACATCTTCGCGATGGCGCGATTTGAGCAATGTCCCAGGCAATGTTGTGCGCGCAGGTGTTGTATTAAAAAGTGGTGGGCGTTTAGTAAACACGTTTTTGTTTTAGGCTACCGTTTTTTTCCGGGCTTTCGGCGGTTGCATGTTCCGCAAGTTGCCAGAGGGCCTCTCTTGGGGCATATGCAGTTGACGACGGCCGTCGGGCCACAGGCGCTAGAGAGATGCTTTGAATCTATACAGCGCGATGTGGTGTGTGTGTGTGTGTGCGAGTGTGTGTGTGTGCGTTGTGTGTGTGTGGGTGTGTGGGTGTGTTTGTATGTGTGAGTGTGTGTGTGTGTGTCTGTGTGTGCTTGTGTGTGTTTGTGTGTGTTGTGTGTGTGTGTTGTGTGTGTGCGTTGTGTGGGTGTGTGGGTGTGTTTGTATGTGTGAGTGTGTGTGTGTGTGTGTGTCTGTGTGTGCTTGTGTGTGTTTGTGTGTGTTGTGTGTGTGTGTTGTGTGTGTG
>CAUYUJ010006780.1:0-60579 GCA_963575745.1 Prorocentrum cordatum
CCCGCCAGGCCCCAGGCGCCTCCAGGCCCTGGTACGCCCCACCCAACCCTCAGGCCACCGACGCGCAACTTACGCAGCACCATCCAGCGCGACCCAGCGGTCCCCGTGCCGCCGACGAGCATCCTCACCTCCCTGTACCAGAACGGCTTTGCGCTTGGTAACAGCGGCGTGACTACAGAGGACATCAAAGACGCCCTGCGACTCCACGACCATCCTCGATTCACCCATGACCCAACGCTCCAAGCGTTGGCGCCGTGGACTGACATCATGCAGAGGCCCCCGAACCGACTCACTTGGGTGCTGGAAGACTCGGGTGGGAACTCAGGCGAGACGATCTTCCCCTACCTCACGTGGGACCTCCGTGAACCCACCACTGACACTCCCACGGTCTTCTGGCACGGGACCCGCGGCGACCTTGCGGCTCGTCTCGCTTTCAACGGAGGTCACCTCCTGCCGGGCCCCCGCCGTGAAGCGAAGGGTCGAACCGCCATAAATGTCGGCCGCACGTACGTGAGTGTGCACCCGTCGCTGGCCGCGTGGTACGCGGTGCCGCCTCACCCCCCCTGCAGCCTCGAAGACGACACCCTCGCCTGGGGACCCATCGCGCTCTGGATGTGCGAGGCTACCAAACCGCCGCGCGGTGAGAACTGGCACAACTTCGTGAAAGGGGAGGCTCACGGAGCGCGCCTCATCTACCCACGGGTCCTGGGCCTCCTCATCCGCATGGACTGGTGTGCCCCCACGGAAGCTGCCTCCAGGTGCCGTGCCCTACCACAAGCCTATGGCATGGGCGACTGTGCGCACGCCCTCCACATTGCCGGCTACGACCACCCAGACCTCTGCGATGCGGCTGAAGCCCGCGACCAGGAAGCTAACACCTGGCGCCGGCTGGACATCGCGGCAGCGTGGCCACCGCCGCAGGCACTATACTCGCCAGAGGCAGCGCGAGCATGGGCTAAACAGCACTACGACACCGAAGCAGCCACCAGGGCCGACCCCAACCAGCCCCGTCCGCGCGCCTCGCTTCGCAAGCTCCAGCTGGACCCGCAGCCACTGATCGACCTGGTGTACACTGGCTTGCAGGCCGACCCCGTGCGGGGGCAGTCCGACGCACGAGCGCCGCGCCCCAGCGGCTCCAGCCCTGGGGCCGCGTCTGGCCCATCGCACACCTATCAGCCAGGTGCCGCCCTGGGACACAGTCCAGACCGCTCATCGACGACATCGGGAGCCGACGACCGCCGTACGCCGTCCCCCATCAGCGCGGCCGCCGCCCTCGCCCGAGGCCATGCCCGCCCACGGCGATCCGCCTCGCGTTCGTCACGGCAGAGCGGCGGAAACTCCACCTCGGACACCAGCGACATCGAGACGTGGGAGCACATCGAGACGGAAGAGGAGCCGACCGCCTACCACGTCCTCGCCTTCCACGTCCGCGATGTGCGGGCCCGTGTCAACGCCCCTGGCATCGAGGTCTGGCTTGACCCGGGCGAGCACCACGACGGCGCCTACTTACCGTGGGGGACGACCGTCGTGGGCCACCGCGTTATCGACCCTGCGGTTGCGGGTCGCGACGGCTGGGTCATCCTCCACCACGACCATGGCGATACCACTACCAGGCTCTGGGCACCGACCCAAGTCCACGTCAAGGCGGACGACACTTGCGCACGGTCATGATCGCAGCGGACCTGGGGCCCCAGTGGATCCAGCGCCATGTTGATCACGCTCGCCTCCCCGCGGAGGCGGTCCGCACTACAGGCCAGTCCTGGTTCGCCGACGTCTGGCCTTTGTGGGATCGACCCCGACCCCACCCAGACGACGCAGTCACCGACGAGCAAGCGTTCCCGCCCCTACCAGGACGCTGGACTTGCCTACAGTGCCGATTCCAATGCTGTCAGTACTGTGCTGCCCGCCGCAACACGCAGCTCGGCACCTCGGGCCAACCAACGTGCCCAGACTGCTCCCTCAGCGGACTACGTGCACTTATGGACTGGTCCACGGACTACTCTTGCAACAGCTGGACGTGTGCGTGCAGCACCGACAACAGGGACTCCGACACATGCTGCCTCTCCAGCAGATGCCCTCATCCGCCTCGTCCGCACAGCCTGTTCGACGTCCGTGCCACAGGGATGCCTCCGCACATCCTCGCCCGCCAATACGGCAACGCGCCAGCCCAGCACGACCTCAAGGAACCCCCCCGAGCGCCTTCAGGCCCCGGGGGGAGCCTCCACAACCAGGCCAAGCAGGTTACCAAGGTCAATGGTATCTACCACCGAGGCCGCGTCGCGTCCTCAAGCAGGGATTGCCCGACGGCACGAGGCGGCCACCAGGGTTCACAGGAACGGGGATGCCTGAAGACCCGTCTCCCGACCAACCGCTGTGGAGGGAAGGCTACGTGCTCTTCGGCCCTCACCAGGCCCCAAGGAGGACTTCATCTTCAACAAAACGGTCCGCCGACCTTACTCCCTAGCCATCACCAACATGCATAGGGATCGTGTCACAGTCAGGACCGTCTGCGAGACTATCGCCGAGCGCATCCACACTACCCGCACCCGCTGGCGAGATGTGGTACTGTACTGGGATGCCGAGGGCGGCCCTGGGCCTCAAGCTCTCGACAACGACATGCGCCTCTGCGACGCCATGGTGAGCCGTGCCACGACCGAAGCCGAGCTGAACCACGACCGCAGCAACCGTGGTAGCTTCTGTCTTTATGGACCAGCGCACCAGCGAGCTGTGAACATCACGGTGCTCCCCGAGCCGCAGAACATTGACTACGTGGAGCATGTGCGGCGCTACTCACCCGTCGGGGAGACCTACCCAGACCATGCCTTCGAGCACGTCTATCAGGGCTGGCGGCGGCCCGACGTGCCCCCCATCCTCCCCGACACCCGCCCGCTCTCGAGAGCCGACCAGCAGCGCTACCAACAGCGCCAGCAGCGCACCCAGCAGCGCGACCAACGCGACGCAGGTCAGCCGAGCATGCCACGCAACCGCTCTCCCGCGCGTGTCCCAACAGGCGACAGCGCGGTGTACGGCGGGGGCGCCGCCTATCACCGTGGCCCCATTGGCGCCAGGCCCGCGGCGGCAGGAGCAGCCGCCTCCAGCGATGGCCACGCCCCCCACGCCAGGGTGCACCCAGCGGTCATCGGCTACCCGCGTGCACTCGTGCAGGCTCCCCCACGGGCCACCTCGCCCGTGCCAGGGCCCACGCGTGCCTGGGGCCATTGCCCAGGCCGCCATGACAGCACCGCCAGCAACCAGCCCGCAGTGGTAACCCCTGCGGCTTCAGCCCAGGGGGCTGCACCAAGCCGCGGCAGGACAGGGCGCCCTGAAGGATGGCGCGAGGCGAACGTGCGTGCCTGGCAACCGCGCCAACACACGCCCCCGCCAAACGTGGCCGCAGCGCTGCGCCCTGCCCAGGCAAAACCTGCCCCCCCTGAGCGCGAGCGGCAGCCGCTCATCCCGCTCGTCCTCACGTACACCCAGGCGCACCACAGCGCCTCCCCGCGGCACAGCGAGGGAAGTGCCCATCACGTCAGCCCCCGCCCTGACGCTGTCGACCCTGACCAGGCTGCAGCCTCGGCGGCGGGCGGCACAGGCGGCTCCCGCCAGCCCAGCCCAACGCCCTGCGCAGCGCCGATCCGCTCCCCGAGCAGGGCGGACTCTGCGCGCGCTAACGCCCAGGCGACCTCGCCACGTGACCGCCGCACGGGCGGGCGCGTCCCGCGCAGCCGGTCCTGCAGCCGCCACAGCTCGCGCAAGGCCCCTGGGAGCTCCACGAGCTCGCCGCCCCGCGAGACTCAGGCTGATGGCCAAGCCCCCGAGGTGGAGCCACGCTTCGGTGCCAGCGCCATCGAACCTGGCCAGGTCGACCTCGAGCCGACGCCGTCCACTGACCAGGAGTTGCCACCGCCCACCCGCGTTGTCGTCCCCATCGACGAGGCGCCGACCTTCGACCCCTTCAAGAACAAGTACCGCGTCAAGGACCTCGCGGCGGGCTTCGGCGGCGGCTCACCGCTGTCTCCCCAGAGCCATGGCGGCGCCCCCGCCACCTCAGCCGCTGCCGCGGCAGCGGCGGCCCCGCGTGGAGTCAGCCCTGTCCGCAACGCGGGCCTCACGGCAGCGGGCATGGATGAGGCTCAGCGCCAGGCCACCGACCGCGCCGCTCGCCACGCCCAGCTGGTGGCTGACGCGCTGGCAGAGCGTCCTCCGCCGCAGCCACAGGGCCCACCGCCCGAGGCGAGTGCAGAGGGCGCACACGAACAAGCTGTTCCAGCTGATGCTGCTCATCACGGTACTGACGGGGCGGGCGCGCCGCCGCAGGACGGACCAGCGGTGTCGCGCGCGCAGTATGTGCGCGCGCGCTGCGCCGCTGCCGCGCCGAGCTGCCGCCGCTGGTTTGCTTTTGTTCTTGTTCTCGGCAGGACGGATCGAGGAGTCGCCTCCCTCTCCCTCTGCTGCCGTCTCACCCCTCCCCCCCCCGTCCCCCACGGTACCGGAGTGAGGAGGATTTTTCGTGGCAGTTTTGCCGATGTTTATGAACCCCCCCCGGCGCAGCGTCGACCATGCCTTGCCTATACTTCTGGCCTGACGGCGGCTTCAGCCCCGTCAAAGCCAATCTGCCGCGACGCCATGAGCTCCTACTGTGGCCAAGCCTTCTACCAGGGTGAGGGCCAGGCTGCCCTCCACCGTGCGGGGCGTGCTAACCCCAGCTCCACCGACGGAGACGGGCCAGGTCGCTCCATCCACCTCGTCAGCCTCAACATCACGAGTCTCCCAGCGAACTGGCAAACCATCACCGCTCTGGGTGTCGACCACAACGCCGCAGTCATAGCACTGCAGGAGACCCGACATGCCAAGCCTACCAGGCAAGCCATCGCTACCAACGCCGCCAATCCACCCCACGGAGGATATCAGGCCAGTCTGGGACCTGACCTGGATCTGGCGCGAGCCCAGCGCAAAGCTGCTCACGGTGGCACGGACCACACGGTCGAGGGCAACACCGGCGCCTCGGGGGGGGTCGCCATCCTCTCAAAGGACGCCATCGTCGACTCCACCGTCGACGACACTGCGACCTGTATCGCCACCCTCAAGGCCAAGAAACGATGGCACGAGGCCTTCCTCCCGCTCTGCACCCAGCACCGCCGCAGGCGGCGACGAAACAACCACGGTCCCGCTGGGATCTACATTGCGAGCCTCTACGGGGTCGCTGGAGGGGACAGTACCGATATATTTCGGCTTGCTGATTGCGCCGCCGCGAGGGTCGGCTCAGCCCCGTATTTCATTTGTATGGACGCCAACACGAACATCGACGACAATCCACATCTGCTGCACATGATGCAGCACGGATGGTCCAACGTCGCTGAAGGCACACCAGACCACACCATGCACACATATGGCAATATCCCTGACTGGGACCGCGTCACCAAGTGCCCCCGCACTTCGCGCATCGACTATGTCATCGCCAACAAAGCTGCGCGATCCCTTGTCACCGACTTCTGCTATCTGCGTGACTTGCCAGCGAAGTCCCATGTTGGCCTGCAGGTCACACTCGACCTTAGCCGCCTCGACCACACGGCCCCGCGCCTTCTGGCCCCCACGCCTTACCCTCCTAACGACGGAGCTCATGAGGACCACGAACTTCAGGCATTAGGGACCCTCATCGCAGGGCGATACCATGACCGCATGGAGCAGGCAGACACACGCGACGATGTGGAACGCATGTTCGCCCTGGCAAACGAGGCCAGCCATGAGTACCATCTCACCCGGCTGCGCGACCTGCCGCCTCCACCGCCAGACCACCCAAAAAAGAAGGCCCCTACCATGCACGGGCTCACACCCACGTTCGAGGAGCGACCCGCCGTCCCCCGCGCTTTTCCCACCTACGGAGCTTCCACGATTCACATGAACCGCCTTCGCAAGCTCCATCGGCAACTTTGCGAGCTTCGCTTCATCGGACAGCACCATCATATCGACTGCCGTGCTATCCCGCCGTACCTGGCGCAGCGCATCGACTGCACGTGGACCGCGGCCCGCCTTCTCTGCCACAAGCTGCGCCCCACGGCCCTCCTGGCCTTTCCCGAGGCCTGGACCCCCGACGTGCCAGCACCACGCGGAGAGCACCTGGACCGTCTGATCCAAAACCTTGACTCAGAGCTGGCGCGACGTGCAAACCGAGCCAAAGCTGAACGCATCAAGATCTGGGCTGAGGGTGTCCGCGAGCCAAGCGGGCGAAAGGCGGCCATATACGCACGGGCTGCCGACTGCTCGCCCACGGCGTATCTCCGCACGCCTACCACTCCCGACGATGCACAGCTCCACTGCGACACCACCGCCTTCAACCCTGACCAAGCTAGCACGGACGATAGTGATGCCGACACCGACGCCGGCGGCTTCAGCCCCAGCGACGGTAGTTCGCTCGACACGGACAACGACGAAGGCCACACTCGTGACCCACCACCTGCCCAGGTTCCCGACGCCCTCCCCGCCAACGCCATTGTTGCCAATACCAAAGACATGCTTAAGCTCATGGTCGACACCTGGGAGCCCATCTTGGGCAGGTACCGCGCTCGCGCGGGTCATGACGCCGAAGCTATGCCGACGTGGGCGGACTTCTACGACGAGTACCGACAAGAGCTGCCTACGCCATCACCAGCAGCCCCTTTCCACCTCACCGACGACCAACTCATCCACTTCATTCGCACCCGTTCACCGCGCCGCGCGGGGGGACTCGACGGCTGGACGACCAAGGAGGCAAAGGAGTTACCCGACGACATCCTTCGCCTCTTCGCCAGCGTCTTACGTGCTATGCAACGCACTGGCACCATCCCCGAGCCCCTCCTGCACGTGCCAAACCCGTGCCTCCGAAAAGGCCGAGGGGAACTCCCGACGGACCAACGACTTCTCTCGGTTCTTTCCGTATGGATGTACGCGTGGGAAGCGCCAGCCTATCGTAGCCTCACGACCTGGCGGCAAGGATGGACTCATGCCACGAGCTTCGGCGCTGTTCCCAAAGCCACCATTGGGGATGTCAGCACCTCTCTCGCCCTGCGCATCGAACACGCCAGGGCTTTACTCCTCCCCTTAGCTGGAGCTGCCCTTGACCGACAGAAGTGCTTCGACTACCTCATCACGGACATCTGTCTTAACCTTGCGCTGCACGCGGGGTGCCCTCAAGACATCGTTACTGTCCGCCGAAATTTCTACAGACACCACAAACGCTACATCCGCATGAACGGAGCGTACTCTAAGGACCTGGCCAGGACTAACGGTCACCTCCAGGGCAGCTCGTGGTCCCTGGACGACATCAAGCTGCTCATGTGCGTGTGGACAAAGAGGCAGCACCGATACGTGCCTCGATCACTCAGCACTACCTTTGTGGACGACAGCAACTCCACTACCCACACCGCTTCTGAGCTGCAGAAATCTCTCGACGAAACCGCCAAGTTTGATCGATTCTCAGGTCAACGCATTCACCCTGGTAAGTGGCAGGGTGGGCGCTCACCGACGAGCTTCACGCCGCCGTTACCCAGCTCACACTGGCGGATCGCCCCCTACGTGTGGTCGATTCCTTCAAGCTCGTCGGCAGTTACATCAACGCAGAGGCAGCGCCGGCTCCAGCCGCGCTTAACCTCACGGCCACCGCAGACGCCCGTGCACGGAGGGCGACTATCCGCCTGCCGCGCATTGGCAAGCTCCCATCGCCGATGCTTATCAAGGCGCGGCACGCCCCTTCCCTGGCTGCCAGCGTCTGCACCACGGGCACCGACATTCAAGCACCATCAGGCCCAGCCAAGACTGCCTACAACCACGCCCTCAAGGCGGCTATCCGCCCCAAGGGGAACAAGTGGGCCGAGTTCTGGACTCTCATGGCCGTGTGCGTCCCAGGACACGGCCTTGAGATCGATGCCATCACGCAGCGTGAAGCATTCCTGTGCCTGCGGCGACAGGTTAACCGCGACGTTACACTCTGCGGGCTCGCCAGAGACCTCCAACACCACGTCCAGACCCTGTTTGGTGGAGGACCCGTCGGACGACTCGTCCAGTCGCTCCAGCAGCTCCGATGGACCTGGCCCACATTTGGCATCATGTACGACGACTGGGGCTGCCAGATCAGCTGGCTGAATTTACCCCAAAACGCCTTCCTGCACATGCTGCGGGCCTCACAACGCAGGGCATTTCTGCGGAGGATCAAGCCACGGCGACACGACCTCGGCTACCTAGCCTCTGTCAGACAGGGCCTTGATCTCTTCGCCAGCACGTGGCTCGCCCGAACTAAAGGAGCAGCCAAATGCACTGCCTGGCAGCTGGCGCTCCTGCTGAACTACCTGTCGGGCGGGGATCACACCCAACAGCGACGATCCCGATCAAACACGTCGGCAGACCCCAGCCCCATCTGCCGCTACTGCGACGAGGAAGAGGAAACCCAGGAGCACACTGTCCGCGACTGCAAGTGCTTGGCCCGAGAAAGACTCCCTCTCACCACCCTCATCAGTGACGACCAGTGGGCCCGTCTTCCGCCGCACACAAGACACTGCGGGCTCTTCGACGAAGACCCAGCCCTCCTCGACCTGCAGGCCGACCTCGCGAGGGACCCGCTGCCACAGCCCATCCCGCGGCCCCCCCTGAGGGTGATCCTGCGGCTTCAGCCCAGGACACCTACACCACCTACCTTGACAACGACACTGGATGGACATGGGTCTATGCTGCCACGGACGGTGCGTGCACCAACCAAGCCATCCCACTCCTAGCACGAGCGGGCTACGGCGTCTACTACGGCATCGACCACCGCATGAACTACAGTGCACGCGTTCACGGCCTAACGCAGAACGCCCAGGTTGCGGAGACCCTCGCCATTGTCCACCTTACGGCATGTGCCGAACGGCCCGTGCACGTTTTCGTGGACAACCAGGCGGTGGTCGATGGGTTCCAAAGCATCATCGACGGACATCCAGCGCCGCAGGGCACGCACGCGGAGCTCTGGGAAAAGATCCACCGATGTGTTATGGCCAAGCCCAACATGTTTCGCGTCGAAAAAATCGCCAGCCACCTGGGAGACCTGGGCATCGACCTTGGGCTCATCGGGCCCATCGCGGAGGAGTTCAACCGTCAGGCCGACGCCCTTGCCACAGCGGCGGCACGCACGCACAACCTCCCCGACGACATTGTTGAAGCTGCCAAAACACGACATCGCCAAGCGACCGTGCTTCATGGGGTCGCTGTCGCTATCTACGAGCGCAGACACCGTACTCTGCCGCTCCCACACCGCAGGGCTGGGTTTACAGCTGCGGAACTCAGCAAAATGGAACCGAACCCCCTGCTGTCGGACCAGGCACCACCCGCGGCTGGACCATTCATCCCGCAAGACCCGGATGAGCTCTGGGCCGAGGCCCAACGGGCGATGCTCGATGAACAGGAGGACGACCCGTTCGGCTTCGGCGGGGGATTGGACTTCTTGGACGACGGCCCAGCCAGCGCCAACCCTGCCCCGTCGGGCAACCTCTCGACGCCCACCGCGACTCCGCCACCGAGAGCGACATCGCACCCACATGATGATGTCGCTCACCGTCAAGACGCCGACGAGGACCTGTATGATCCCCTCGGACTGAGTGGCAGCATAGACGACGCCCCGCCGACACCCCACGCTGCCGACGTTGCCGCCCCATCGAGACGCCACCCGACCTCACGGCCGACCTCCGAGCCCTCGCACGGCATCATGATTGGTCCCACCGTGCCACCCACTCCGTCCCCCCACCAGCGCCAGCCCGCGGGGGCGGCTCCAGCCCCCCCGCAGGGCACCGAGCCAGTCAGGCCGTCGCACCCCGTCCACGCTTTCCCTGTTGCTGGGTACGAGGATGCGGCTCTTCCGTCCACACGGGGCGTGGCCCTAGCGGCTCCAGCCCTGGGACCGCGTGTTACCCTCCAGTCGCCTCTCAAGGGCGACGGCCGCCAGCACACGGATCGCCGCACTGCGCTGGTCCACCACCTGGCCAGGCGCACCGATGACCTCGTCCCTGCCACGAGGCCCGCGGCCGCAGGCACTAAGCAGCCGCCCCTCACCGACCGCGAAACCGAGCTGTCCCAGTCTATGGCCGCTCTTCAGCAGAGGTGTGCTGCTCTCGCCGCCGACCTTGCCGCTGCTCAAGCCCGTCAAGGCCCTCTGCTCCAGCGCCTCCACCGCGCCGGGCGTGCCTTCGCCGAGCTGCTTACGCCCTCGCCCGATGGTGCTGCGCCGCCACTCACCCTCCAAGCTATGCTGTCATCGCTCCGCGGCGCTCCGCCTGGTGCCCCGCGCTAATCTCCTCCCTCTGCCTGCCCGTGTGTACGCGTGGCCCCGCGTCCACGGTGTCAGGGCGTGGGGGCGGGGGGCGCCCCGTCCCTGCGCGCCGCTTTGCGGCCAAGCGCCCAACTGGCGGTCTGCCAAGCCGCCTAGCCACGTGTCAGCACGTCGCCTTTCTTGTTGGGGCCTTCTTCGTCACGCGGTCTGACACGTGAGATCTTCACCGTCTGTCCGCCGTCTGTAGCGTCTGTCGCATTGCGCCGGGGGAGGGGGTTTGTTGCCCGCCCTCGTATCTCAAGGCTGCACCGCCGCAAATAGTGTTTGGCGAGTTGTCGCACCGCAGTGCGCCTCGCGGACGGACCCTGGTCCGCCTACTTGTCCGGTCTCTCTCTCTCTCTCTCTCTCTCTCTCTCTCTCTCTCTCTCTCTCTCTCTCTCTCTCTCTCTCTCTCTTCTCTCTCTCTCTCTCTCTCTCTCTCTCTCTCTCTCTCTCTCTCTCTCTCTCTCTCTCTCTCTCTCTCTCTCTCTCTCTCTCTCTCTCTCTCTCTCTCTCTCTCTCTTCTCTCTCTCTCTCTCTCTCGTCACGGGCTCGTGAGATCAGCCAGGGTGGCTCCCCCTTGGGGCTCCCAAATGATGCCCCTGGCAGCGTTTTGTGACCATGAGGCTCTCAAGAGATACATGTTGGGGGCGCCAAACGGCAATTCTAGCTGAGACGTCCCACCAAAATCGGCGCGAACGGGCTCGTGAGATCAGCCAGGGTGGCTCCCCCTTGGGGCTCCCAAATGATGCCCCTGGCAGCGTTTTGCGACCATGAGGCTCTCAAGAGATACATGTTGGGGGCGCCAAACGGCAATTCTAGCTGAGACGTCCCACCAAAATCGGCGCGAACGGGCTCGTGAGATCAGCCAGGGTGGCTCCCCCTTGGGGCTCCCAAATGATGCCCCTGGCAGCGTTTTGTGACCATGAGGCTCTCAAGAGATACATGTTGGGGGCGCCAAACGGCAATTCTAGCTGAGACGTCCCACCAAAATCGGCGCGAACGGGCTCGTGAGATCAGCCAGGGTGGCTCCCCCTTGGGGCTCCCAAATGATGCCCCTGGCAGCGTTTTGCGACCATGAGGCTCTCAAGAGATACATGTTGGGGGCGCCAAACGGCAATTCTAGCTGAGACGTCCCACCAAAATCGGCGCGAACGGGCTCGTGAGATCAGCCAGGGTGGCTCCCCCTTGGGGCTCCCAAATGATGCCCCTGGCAGCGTTTTGTGATCATGAGGCTCTCAAGAGATACATGTTGGGGGCGCCAAACGGCAATTCTAGCTGAGACGTCCCACCAAAATCGGCGCGAACGGGCTCGTGAGATCAGCCAGGGTGGCTCCCCCTTGGGGCTCCCAAATGATGCCCCTGGCAGCGTTTTGTGAGCATGAGGCTCTCAAGAGATACATGTTGGGGGCGCCAAACGGCAATTCTAGCTGAGACGTCCCACCAAAATCGGCGCGAACGGGCTCGTGAGAACAGCCAGGGTGGCCCCCCCTTGGGGCTCCCAAATGATGCCCCTGGCAGCGTTTTGTGACCATGAGGCTCTCAAGAGAGACATGTTGGGGAGGCCAAACGGCAATTTTAGCTGAGACGTCCCACCAAAATCGGCGCGAACGGGCTCGTGAGATCAGCCAGGGTGGCTCCCCCTTGGGGCTCCCAAGTGATGCCCCTGGCAGCGTTTTGTGACCATGAGGCTCTCAAGAGATACATGTTGGGGGCGCCAAACGGCAATTCTAGCTGAGACGTCCCACCAAATCGGCGCGAACGGGCTCGTGAGATCAGCCAGGGTGGCTCCCCCTTGGGGCTCCCAAATGATGCCCCTGGCAGCGTTTTGTGACCATGAGGCTCTCAAGAGATACATGTTGGGGGCGCCAAACGGCAATTCTAGCTGAGACGTCCCACCAAAATCGGCGCGAACGGGCTCGTGAGATCAGCCAGGGTGGCTCCCCCTTGGGGCTCCCAAATGATGCCCCTGGCAGCGTTTTGTGATCATGAGAGAGTGTGAGTGTGAGCTTAACTTATCTTATCTTATATTGAAATCTCTTCTTATCATATCCTGTGCTATCTTATCTTATATTGTAGTATCTTATCTTGTCTTGTCTTATCTGGTGATTATCATTGGGAGGAGGGGGGCGCGAGCGGGAGGAAGAAGGAGGAGGAGGAGTGGGAGGCGTCAGAGTAATAACAAGAACCCCAATCCTTAGGATATGGGGAAAAAAGAAAGGCTTTGGCGAATTACCCAACCACCCAACCATGCGCAGCCGCTGCGCATGCCGAGCGAGGGCCCAACTTCGGGAGCTCTTTTCTTAGCGGCCCCTTCCGCTGTTGCACCCAGTAGCGCTGCCGCGCAATTCCGCCACCACTGAATTACACATTGGTTTTGTACCTCTCGGGTGGCGGGCGGTTGCAATCGTTCAAGACGAATGCCCGCGGCGCCCAGGCGAGGGCCCCATTCTGAAAACCAGCCATCCTCCATGTGTGCACTTGCTGCGCACTTTCTATGACAAACCCCCGCGGTGCCAAGGCGAGAGCCCCATTTTGAACATCATCTGACCTCCAGCCATCCAGACATCCAGACATCATTCGTGCAAGTGTTGCAAGCGTTCAAGACGAATGTCCACCGCGCCAATGCGAGAGCCCCATGTTGATAACCAGTCGCCCCTCATCCGACGAGCTGTTGCAATGGTTCAGACCTCGAAGCGCCCCCCCCCCCTCCGTCGACCATGGGCCGCCGCGGCTCGAGCCTCTAAAGTGCGGCCTCGGGGTCTCCATGCTCCGTCCTTGGGCCCCCGTCGCCCACCGGGCCGCCGCGGGCGGCGACGCCCCCCGAGGCGAGAGCGAGCGCGGCGGCGCGCGCGGCCAAGCCTATTACCAAGCAGGACGAGCAACGCAAGAATACAAAAACCACATGCCAAGCAGATCGATGACCTCAAGAAGGTCAAGGGGAACCAGCGCGCCCTGCTGTCGGAGACCCGCGAGACCGCCCGCGCGAGGGACAACGCCACCCAGAGGTTCGCGAAGCATATGGATCGGGCGGCAAAGCAGCCCAGGCGCAAGAAGGCAAGGGAGCGCTTCGAGGCGTGGGGGCAGGAGGTCGTGGGGCGCTGCGACGCGTGGAAGGCGAGCGGCGACGGTGACCTGTACGGGGGCCGTGCGGAGTGGCAGGCGGCCCGCGCCGCAGCCGCGGCAGCGGGCCCAATGACGCGGGGAGCGGGCAGCCCTTGGCCGTGCGAGAGCGGTCGCAGCCAGCCAGGCAGCGGGGGCACCCAGCCAAGCAGCGACAGCAGCGCCACGGTGGACGAGAGCCCCAACGACCCGACGAAGACCACGAAGACGAGGGCCACGCAGGCGGGCGGACCCCTCGCCGACTGCCGCCCGCAGTCGGAGATCCCCCAGCTGCCCGGCGCGGACGGCGACGAGATCTTCAGCGAGCTCAAGTGAGCCTGCCTCGGGCGCCTCTCAGCTTAGCGGCCATCACGCTGTTTGATTGCGCCTCTCAGCTTAGCGGCCGCCCCGCTGCTCGGCTACGCCGCCGATCTGAGTGGCCTCCACGTTCGAGCGAGGCGACTGTGGCCCGCGTTCTTTCCGGGAGAAAAGCTGCGGCGCCCCCGCCGAGTTGTCGGTCCTCAGCCCCTCGGTGCGGTCGCGGCCCCTTCGCCGTGCGTCCTGTGGCCCTCGCTCGTTCGTCGTTCGGGCCCTCGTGGGGCCTTCGTTTTTTTGCGCGCTGCAGTCCAGAGTGACGGCGGCGACGGCGGTGGCGGCGACGGCGGCGACGACGACGACTGCGACGGCGACGACGACGCTTCCGCACATTTGACGACGCTCGAGATCCCTCACTCACGTTGAGACTCGTTCACACCCATGCCCGCTTACACTCGGACCATTTGAGTAGATGGAGGGCGTTTCTTGTTCGAGCCGAGTTCTCGCTTGAGACATCCTCAGACTTGAATAGATGGAAGGCGTCTCTCGTTCGAACCGAGTTCCCTCTTGAGACATCTTCAGACCTTAGAAGTGGAGGGCGTATGTCGTTCGAATCGAGTTCTCGCTTGAGACGTCCTCAGACTTTAGTGGGTGGAAGGCGTTTCTAGTGGATGGACGGCGTTTCTGGCTCCAATCGAGTTTCCGCTTGAGACGTCCTCGGACCTTAGTAGATGGAGGGAGCTTCTTGTTCGAACCGAGTTCTCGCTTGACGCCCTCAGACATCGCCCCCGCCCCATCCACTCCCTCGCCGCAGCTGCGCAGCGAGCTTGGCGGGACATCCGCTCAGCATGGCTCAGAACCATGCCACGGGTAGGCCCCGACCGCGTTGGGCCGGGGGCGGATCGGGCGCTGCTGGGCCAGCGCGCATGCCACAGGCCCAGTCCAACGCCATCTTGGCGATGGCGCGGGGGCCAGGCGCCCAGTCGGATGCCGGCGACCGCGCCACCCTATCAGAAATCGTGGGGGCGCGCAGTGGTTCGACGATCGCGGGCTCGCGATCCTCCGCGAACTCGCGGAGGTGAGCGCCGCGCCGGGGGGCCGCCGAGAGAAGCAGCAGTCGCACTTAAGCCCCATCGAGTTCTTCGCTGAGGACAACTGGGGCAAGGTGTTCGATCCCGATGCGCCCTCGGAAGCCGCGAAGATGATAATCAGCGGCAGTCTCGCTGGATTCGGCGGTGCGAACGTCTGCGAGCACGCGGTCAAATTTGGCGAGTCGCTTTGGATGTTGCTGACGGAGAAGGACGTTGGGAAGTTCACCTACTTCAAGAAGAAGTCCTCGCATGCGCATTTCAAGGGCGAGCGCCGCAGGGTTGTGGACAAGTCGCTGAAACCCATGGGGCGCATCGAAGGCCGTCGCGCCGCGGCCGGGGGGCGGGCTCAGGCGCTGCCCGCTTGATACCGCGAGGCCGCGTGGCTCGGGCGACTCGCGCAAGCGCAGGGGGGCGGCGCCGCCCGCGGAGAGCGCGCCGCCGCGCCAGCTCGCCTCGCGCGCAACGCAGGGCGACAATCGGGACATCCACCGCGAGATCATGGACCAGCAGGGCAGGCAGCGGGAGGCTACGCAGGGCATGCTGCTGCATGTCGTTAGCGGCGGCGCCCAGCGGACACGCGGTAGCGACGACGTACTCGATGACCTCGAGCTGCTGGGCCCCAGGCGCGGGGGCGGTCGGCCATGCTCGCGCCGCGCAGTGGTCCAGTGGCCAGCGGAGAGGGTCGAGCAGGCCGCCGTCGTGGGAGGCCAGCGCGTGGACGCGCCCCTTCCAGTGGAGGGCGCGCCGCCTGCGGCCCGCCAGCCGCCCGCGGTGGACAGCCGCGACGGGGGCGAGACAGTGCCGATCGCCCCCGGCGCGCCGCCGCGGGGCCGAGCCGAGCCGCCCGACATCTCGGGCAAGAAGAATAAGCGGAGGAAGTTGAAGGGCCACGCGCAGGAGTGCATGGTCAAGATGGAGCACAGGAGGCGCGAGAAGGAATAACGCCGGCCGCGGGCGCGGCTGCGGGCGCGGTGGCGGGGGCGAAGGCGGCGAGGAGGAGTCGCAGCCTATCGCCGATGTGGAGGATGGGGCGGGCGCCGCCGCGGCCCGCGAAGAGGGGCAAGAAGAAGGGCGGCGGCACAGCGCATCGGCCCGCCCGCCCGCCCGCGGGGGGCGAGGCGGTCGGGGGCGCGCCCGCCGGGAAGCCGAAGGCCCCGAAGGTCAAGTCCACCGAGAGGAACCCCAAGACGACGGCGGCGTCTGAGGGCAAGGGCGCGGCGCCGCCTCGGGCCAACGGCGCGGACTTCAAGAACTTCAAGTACAAGAAGACCCGTTGGGGCGACTGCGTGACCATCGCGAAGGCAGCAAAGAAGACGGCTCGGGCGCGCTTCACCAGCAAGGCCTACGTCATTACCAAGAGGAGGGCTACGCTGGCAGCAGCGCCCAAGGAGGTGATCGCCACCGTCGCCAGGCTGGCCTACAAGGACGCTGCCGCGGCCTGGGACGCAGTGAAGTGGGGCGCCGCAGTTCAGCCTGCGCCGCGGGCGCGCGAACGCCCCTGGGATCGGAGAGGGGCGGGGGCAGGAGGTGGGAATGGGGGCCGCTGCGGCGGCCCCTCGGTTGATCAGGAGGTCGTGGGGGATGGGGGGGCGCGGGGCTATCGCGCCGCATGGCGTTGCATAGCATAGCGTGGCCGATGATAGCAGAGCATAGCCTAGTGGCTAGCATGTCACGGCGCTGCCGGGCATTACATATCGCGGCCTTGCAGTTTGCATGTGGTCGGGCGGCATTGCGCGGCATGTCATAGCAAAGCATTGCATGTGGCCGCGCCCGCAGCGATGGACGGGGTGGAATTTACGTTTGCAGCGCCGCGCGTAGCCGAGGCCGCGCGTCGCTCAGCTGCGGGAGCGCGGGGGGGCGCGCCCCGCGGCAGAAGCCCCCCCCCACCTCTCCTCCACCGCCCCGCCCCGCCCCGCCCACCCTCGCGAGCGGCGCCATCGCTGTGGACTGCCCTAGGCTTGGGCTCCTCCTCATCCCCCCCCCCACCCACCTGCCCGCCCCCGCCCCCTCCTCCCTGTCAGATGACCTGCCAGTCCTCCTCGCCCTCCCGCCCTCCCTCCTCGTCCTCCTGCGCCCCCGACGCGAGGTCCCCGAGCCCCCGTCGTTCTCCCATGGGTCTCCGGTGTATCCTGAGTCTGCGGGCCTCTTCGAGGGCGTCGCCCAGTGGAGGGTTGAAGAGATTCCCAAGCGCACCCAGTCTGCAGAGCCGCGTCCAGCCGCAGCGGCGAGGAGGGCCCCCCGAGGGCCAGACAGCCCCCAACCTCGAGCCTCCAGGCTCGATGTTCGAGCCTCGACGTGGGCCCGTCGGGTCCCCAACGCGTCCTCTTCCGCAGCTCCAGAGCGTGATCGAGGCGCTTTCGGGATGGTGTCAGAGTGTTATCAGGATGTTATCATGATGTGACCAGGATGGTTTCAGGATGTTCTCATGATGTTAGCATGGCATGCTATCGTGATCAAGAGCACATGCCTGATAACAGGTTATCAGGATGCCCGACAACGCTCCCGCTAGATACATCGTGTTATCAGACCGTTATCATGATCATATGATGATGCTTGGTAACATGATCAGGGTCCTGATATCATGTTACCACGATCGTGATAACATGTTACCAGGGCCCTGGTAATATTGCATCATGATCCCGGCAACAACCCGCACGCGGCCGGATACCAACCTGATAACAACCCGCTAACGTTCGCACACCCTCTAGTGACACCTTCGCCCTCGCCCCCGTGCTCATTTGGGTCCCAGCGGCAATCGCTTAGCGGCCCACCCGCTAACGTTTTGCGCTCCGCCCGCGATCGTCGGGGCGCGCCGGCTCACGGGACCTGCTATGCCGCGCGGCCGCGTGGGCGACGACGCCAGGGGCGCGGCCGGCACCGTGAGCGCGGGTGCTTTCCGTCTCGGCTTCCGCGCGATCGTCGACGGCGCGCCGTCCGACCCTTGTCCAGAGGACCAGTCGATGGCGCAGCCAGATGACCAGCCAGAGGACCAGCCAGAGGACCAGCCAGCAGACCAGCCAGAGGGCCAGCCAGCGGGCCAGCCGACGGGCGCCAATCCCCGCGACTCGGACCCGACGACCGTCGGCGACAGCGAGGCGGCACCGAGGGCCGCGGGCACTAACAACGAGACCGCCTGTCCGATCTGCTTGCAGGATCTGGCCGATGAGCCCGACGAGAATGACGGTGTGCCCGCAGACGGGCTAGTTCCGCCCATGACGATCTTTCCGTGCATGCACCGTTGCCACAAAGTCTGCGTCGACAGGATACTAGTGCTGGGCAGGGCCGACATCAACTACGCGAGGTGCCCGCAGTGCAAGATGACGCCGCAGATGCTCGCCTTGCGCCTGGGGGCCCTGCTGAACCCGCCGATCAACGCGCCGCCCCCTCCGATCAGCATGCCTGCAGGCACCGTGGCCGCGCTCGACTCGCCGATGGGCAGGGCTCTCGGAGCCGCGCGGGCAGCGGCTTTCAGTGACGCGACCTCTGCCGCGCCACCGGCGCCGACGACCCTGGCCACGGCCGCCCCCAAGACGTCGCCTGCTACGCCGCCTAGCCCGATGCGCCCGCCAGCTACGCCAAGCTTTCTCGTCGCCAGCCTGCAACGCCGACCGAGGTGCCACGCCCGAAGGCAAGGGCGCCCTCAGGGCGCGCGCTGGCCGCGCAGCCGACGTCCTCGGCGCCCCCGTCTGCGGCCGCGTCGGCGGCAGCGCCGCCGCTGGCTGCCCCGCCCGCGGCAGCGCCGCCAGCGCCGTCAACGGCCGGCGGCGGCGCCGCCGCCGCAGAGCCGCCGCCGCCGATGGCCGCGAGGAGCCGCCTTCGGCGGCTGGGGCGCCTCGCGCCTCGCGCCCGAGCCGCGGGCCGAGCCGCCGGCCGAAACGCCCGCCGCCGACGACGCGGCCATGCCTCCGCCGCCAGCCCCAGTGGCCCCTCGGCCAGTCAAGTACGCGCTGCGGGCGGTGCCGAAGCCGTTTCAGGCAGGTCGTCGTCGTGGTCCTCGTCGTCGACGTCCTCGTCCTCATCGTCGTCGTCGCCGTCGTCGTCGTCGGTCGTCGCAGGCGCCCGCGACCCTGGGCACGAGGGCGACTTTCATGCAGGACTTCCGCGTTAAGTGCGGCGACTGCGGGTCGGATGTCGAGATCGCCGATGCACGGCCCCGCTTTAAAGGGCAGAACAAGTACCGCTGCGGCAGGCGCGGCGTTCACATCGCTCAGCTGCTGCGGGCGTTCGGGAGCTGGCCCGCGGAGGCGTTCCAGCCTTGCGCGATGAGGCGAAGATCCAGTTCTGCAACTCCATTCGCGACGACGCGAGCGCCGAGGACACCGAGGAGAAGTGCATCCAGTACCCCAGGGGGCATGGGCACCGCGGGGACTGGCGCGCCGAGGGAGGGTAGTTCTCACCCCTCAGCGCCTGGGCGACCAACGGCTGCGACGCCAAGGACATCGAGGACAAGAGCAGCCCTTGGGACGTTCGCGAGCACCGCGTGTTGGGGGCTACTTGCAGGGCGCCCGTCGACTCCGCGGGCACCAGGAGTGCCGCGGGAAATGCAGGGGGGGGGGGGGGGGGGAAATTCGGACGCGGGCCCGTCTCGCAAGAGGAAGGCGACTGAGGACGACGACGACGAGGATAGCCAGGATGGGTCTGACTTGCCCAGCAGTTCGTCCTCGAGCAAGTCTGACAAGACGAAACAGAATAAGCGCGTCAAGAAGGACAAGAAGAAGGCCAAGCAGGAGGGGCGCAACAAGGGGGAGGAGACGGCGAAGGAGAAGCAGAGGAAGGCGGAGGAGGCCGCGACGAAGAAGGTCACGTAACGAACACCAAGTTCGCCGAGGTGGTGGGTGACAAGGTCGACGACGCGAAGCGCAGCCTGACAGCCTTGTGCGGCGATGAGATGTTCGATGAGCTGCCATATATCGTCAAGAGGTCCATGGATGCAGCGAAGACGGCAGGTGACCGGGAGTGCGAGCGACTGCAAGAAGGTGCGCGACGGCGAGCTTGGCCACGCGATCCGCCGCGTGAAGGACGTGAAGGAGTGCAAGTTCTTCTTGGCCAGCCTCAAGAGGAAGGCCGAGAACGCGACGCAAATGGTGAGCCACGCGGGCAGGTTTGGTTGAATGGTGTGCGCGCTGCATGATGTCTCGCGCATCTTTGGGGACCGCGCGAGATTGGCGACGCTCGCAAGAGGTGTCGCGAGCGCTCGTCGACCGACGCCGCGGGGTGCGCAGCTGGACAGCGCACGTTCGGGGGTAGGTACATACCCAGCGGGGGGGAAAACAACATGCACGTCGGATCCCCCCCCCTGAGGCGGTCACCTAGGTCACCCCAGGGGCGCGAAGCTAATCGCGCTTCACGCGTCGCGGCCTGGGCTGGAGAGGCGCCCTTTTCAGGGGGGCGACGCGAGGGCGCGGAGACAGCCGCGCGTCGCGCATCGCGGGGCGCGGTAGCTCCGAGCGGTCACCCGCTGGATAGCTCCGATAGCTCGCCCGAGCGGACCGAGTGGTCGCCCGAGGTCACCGAGGGTCACCCGCTGGATAGCTCCGAGCGGTCGCCCGCTGGATAGCACCCGCGAGCAAATCGGGGGAGGGGGTGATTGGAGAAAAGGGTCGACGACGACAGCGACGATGACGACGACGACGACGAGCTGATTTCGTCGAGCCGTCATCCCCGTCTTCATCCACTCGCTTATTTGGCCCCCTTCAGTTCGCGCGGCACATGGAGCGGCGCCGATTTGAGAGGCGACGGCGTGTCCAGTCACTGTTGCACGCTGGCTCTGTCGCAGCGGGCGGCTTGGCGAAGACATTCGGGAAGCTAGGGCACAGGGTTGCCAGTGGAGACACCCAGCATGCAGCCAACATCATACTCGTCGACAAACGTTCGAGCTGGAGCTGGAGAGCGGCGGTGCGCTTGCGCGGGAGATAACGCACCCTCTGTTGTTGTTGCAGGAGATGATTGGCGGCCCCGCCGAGCTGCAGGACACCTGCGTGCGAGCGCTGCAGAGCGCTCGCCTTGCTGCCCCGACAACCCATGGGGGATGGCAACACGCCTGGGCGAGTTCACTACTGGCGACAAGCAGAAGCCCAATGGCATACGGAGGACAATGGTAGTGTCAATCAGCTTCCTCGAGCTCAGCGCCCCGGCGCTGTGCCTCGAGATGACGTGGTTGACCGTTGCGCTGTGTCGGAACCACTTGCTGCGCGACGTGGTCGGGGGGTGGCCCAGGTGGTTTGCGATCATAGTGCGGTTGCTTCTGCGTCTCAGGTAAACGTATGTTTGGGGCGGAGCTACGTCGCATCGGCCGTGCTTGCTACGTTCGAACGTACGAAAGAAGTATCGCCCATTGCTTAGGGGCCACGTGAACACATGTTGCACCGACTCCTCCAAGTTCAAGCCTGCCGATCAGGGCGCGCTGGTCGGCGTCGTGAATGTGGCTCTGGCAAAGTGGCTTAGACATGAGATTGCGAAAACTGAGCTGAAGGTGTTCGTGCAGGGGGTTGGCTTCAACCCGAACCCGTGGAGTTTGCTGCTCAACGAGCCCCTCACCCAGGCGCTCGATTTCCCCGCTGTGATCCGCGCGGACTTTCACAGACTGCTGGCGCACGGTGCTTGCTCGAGGGTATGTTCGGCGCCCAGCGTCGCCTGGAAGTCCAGTGGGATGGAGCTTGAGGATTGGAGGGGAGTGCGACATGTGATTTCCTAGGCGTAGAAACGTGGACACGCCAGAGTTGCGCAGCGCTTTTTTCGGACCACAGCGAGGAGAAGGGGCTGGTGATAGCCAAGGCGAGCGAGTAGTTGAGCTTATGTTGTTTGATGCGGCACCACACCGCGAATCATTGTATGAATGATGATCGCGTCGCGTTGAAGCGCATCTCTTGCGAGGCATCGTGCAAGGTTCTCGACCTGTGCTTGGAGGCGTAGCGATGCGATAAGCACGACGCCCTCGAGGTCTCGACGGAGTTGCAGAGATCCCTGACAGCCCACTGCAACGCTCATCAGAGGGCTTATGGTGTCCGGCTGCTGCCCCCGAAAACACCACATGTGTGTTTTTGCAGTGCCTGGGCAGTTCGTCAAAGACGAAGGCGTCATAGACATGTTCGTCGTCGAACGCCTGAATATACGTGTGAAACAGGTGGCGGAGGCGGTCGCCAACGCGGAAGTATGGGAGCGGTCGGTATCATTCTCGTTGATGGCCAGGCATTATAACCAGCTGGCCGGAGGCGGGCTGCGCTTCACGAGCGGCCTCCCTGGCCCCCGAGGGCCCCTGCCAGGCTACCTCGCCGCCGCCGTCGCCAGGGGCGCGCGCCGTGACGCCAGGGAGTTCTACACCAACGACGTTGTGTTTTCTGGCCCATGCGTCGGCATGGTTGCTGGGCGCGCCTTGGAGGCAAACCATTGCGCGCTGATTTCGAGGCCGATGGGCGCGATTGGTGGCAGGGCCGCCTCGAGTGCCATATATATAAATATATGTGTGTGTGTATATATATATATATATATATATATATATATATATATATCAGAGTGAGGGGGTCGAGCGGTCATTCACTGTCCCTGGGTGCGTGGCTGAAGTGGAACTCTGCGGTGCGGATTCTCGTTGTTGTTGTTGTTGTTGTTTGTTGTTGTTGTTTGTTGGTGTTGTTTGTTGCTGTTGTTGTTTGTTGTCGTCGTTCCACCCGCAACCCGCCCCGCGACCCACCCGCGACCCAACCCGCGACCCCCCCCCCCCAACCCACCCGCGACCCACCCGCGACCCACCCCGACCCACCCGCGACCCACCCCGCGACCCACCCCGCGACCCACCCCGCGACCCGCCCGCGGCCCACCCCGCGACCCACCCACGACCCACCCGCGACCCACCCGCGACCCACCCGCGACCCAAACCACGTTCAAGGTACAAACCACCATTTTCGGCGCCTGCGGCGAGCTTTTTTTGCATTCCTTCCAGGCGGAGAGCCCGCGACCCACCCCGTGACCAACTCGCGACCAACCCGCGACCCAAACCACGTTCAAGGTACAAACCACATTTTTCGGCGCCTGCGGCGGGCATCTTCTGCATTCGTTTCAGGCCCAGAGCCCGCGGCCCACCCGCGACCGCGCTCAGGGTGCAAACCGCATTTTTCGGCGCCTGCGGCGGGCATCTTTTGCATTCGTTCCCTGTGGAGAGCCCGCGGCCCACCCGCGACCCAAACCACGTTCAGTGTGCAAACCATGTTTTTTGGCGCCTGCGTCGGGCTGCTTTTGTATTTCTTCCAGGTGGAGGTGGAGAGCCCGCGACCCACCCGCGACCTAGACCACGCTCACTGAACAAACCAATGCCGCACAGGCGCGGCGGCGGATTTTTGCGTGCCGTCTGAGCCCGCAAGGACCTTCAAGCCCCGCGCATCCACACCAGCCCGCCCAGCAACTTTGCACTGGCGAGTTGCCTTGATCAGAGAAGGCGGGGAGCATAAAGTGGAACAAAAGATTGCGCTGCAGTTCTCTTGGGACAAGAAGGGGAGGCAGGAGGAGTGAACAGGGGGCGAGGAGAACGCGGAAGAAGAGAGGATGTAAGGAGACTGTAGAAACATAAAAGGAGGAGGAGCAGGAGGCGAGGAGGGGGAGGAGGGGGGGGAGGAGGACGAGGAGGGGGAGGAGGGAGAGGATGATGATGATGATGGACGACAATGGGAGGACGATGATGGAGGCCGATGAGGGGGAGGACGACAATGGGAGGACGATGATGAAAGGACGAGGGGTGGAGAGGGAGGACGAGGAAGAAGAGGGGGAGGAGGACGAGGTGGGGGAGGAGGAGGATGACGATGACGATGAGGACGAGGACGAGGAAGAGGAGGAGGAGGAGGAGGAAGAGGAGGAGGAGGAAGAGGAGGAGGAGGAGGCGGAGAGCGCCATCGACAAGGAAGGTGGGGGCCACGAGGTCCGCCGGCTCGACAACGCCCGCGTCGCCCGCGCCCGCCCCCTCACTCTCATCCGCAATTGCGGGGTGCTACGTATATATAGATAGGAGGAGTCGGCTTGCAGGGTGGCGCGGACGCGGGGGGGGGGCGCCAACGACCGCGCCGATTCCATCGCGGCCCGCTGCCCCTTCCCGGGACTCTCAGGAATCCTCCGGGACCAGTCGGCCTCGCAGTCGGCGCCGGCGTCGCGTCGCCCGCGAGCGCCAGCGGGCGGGCGGGCCGACCTTGTTGCGCATGTTTGGCGCGAGAGACCCGCGCGGGCCACGCGCTGTGCCCGCGCCCCAGGGCGACGGCCCAGGCCCTTGTAGCCTCCCGCGCTGACGCCATGGCCTCGCGCGCGGCGCAGGAGCGGGCGCCGCCGACCGTTCAGTTCGGTTCCGCGCACTTCTCACGCGAGAACGCAAAGCCCCCCATGCTGCTCGCGCGCTTTGCGCGCTGAGCAATGCGATGCAGTTGCGACGGCCACGCGTTCTATTGGAAATCGCAACGCAAGTTTCCATTCCCGCGCGCGGGGCGGGGTGTGAACTTACAGGTGCGCCGGCGGTCGAGAACTCGCGCGCGCGCCCGCGCCTACCATGTTGGGCGTGCGCGCTGGGCCCAGAAATATGCGGCTCGGCCGCCCGACGCGCCCCAAAAATCGCCCCGCCCCCCCCCCCCCCCCCCTCCCCCCTCAAAACTCTTCCGCGCTCCCGGAAAACCACGCCGCCGAGGCGGGGGCTCGGGCCGCGGCCTGATGGCCCCCGGGGCACAGGGGAATTAAAGGAATCAGCACGGAATCAATGCAGAATCTAAACAGAATCGGCACAACTGCGACCCCTGATTCTAGCGGAATCAAAAGAACCACTACGGAACCAATACGGAATCAAAGGAGGAATCGGCGATGGAACCAGAATCGGCCAGAACGGGGAAGTAGGCCAGAATCGGTGCCATAACCCATGGAGAGAGGCCTTTTTCCCGCGAGCTCATGGCGGCGGGTCCGCGGCGCGGGCGCGCCGCGCGACTTCGCTGGTTCAGCGAGGCGCGCAGTCGGCGTTCAGAGTGAACAGGTTGTTTTCAGGGCGATATCCTGGCGGCGCGCTGGCGCATTGCGCATTTGCGTATTCCTGGCGGGCTGTTTGAGGGCAACCCGGCAGCGTCGGCCGAATGGCCCGCAAATGCCGCGCGGCCGATCGCGCGCCCCATGCGGCCACGTCGACCGCCGTGTGGCGCGACGGCCGCGCGCCCCGGACCGCGCCATTGCCGCGTTGGATTGGACGGCGCAGCGCCCGTCCTCCAAAAGTCGTCACATGCATATCGCGCGCGTCGAGCCAGCAGCAATCGCTCCCAGAAGCAGCCTTGACAGGCGCCCCATGCCCGTTGTCGCCCGGTGTCGATCCAAATCGTAGTTTCTTAGGATGCGCTTGCGCGAATGCGAGCGCGCGGGCAAGTAACGCGCGCGCTTGGCGCAGCCTGGGAAGTCCAACATGGAGCCCCCCAGGAGCGCGGGGCGCCGGCGTCGCCCCCGCCCGCCCCCCCGCGCGCCCGACCCCCCCCGCAAGCCGACTCCTCCTAGATATATGGGTTGTCGAGGGCACTGGCGGTCGTTGGCGTCCACCGGGCGCGCGAGGCAAATGCTTGGCACCTGGGTGGCAGAGACGAGTGCGCTGCGTTGCATTCGGGCATTTGCTTCCTTGCCACCAGAACAATCATCCATCATCCTCCGCCCCCTACCTCCCCCCCCCTCCCCCTCCCCCACTGAGTGATGGGGGTCAATTGTGAGGGGGTCCCCGGGCGGGGGGGGGGGGTAGGTTGCGAGGAGGTCTCCAAGCGGGAGCACCATTCCCGCACTGTTAAATGGCGACGATGCCTCCGAGCGACAGCGCCCTTCCTGTTCGCAGCCCGCGCGCGCCCAACCCCTTCGGGGTGGCCCTCGTTTCGATCCGTTGCTCCCCGAGCATTCGAAGGGGCGCTCTGAGCGCCCTGCCCCGCCCGACGCCGAGATGGTTGGGAAGGAAGCCATCGTCGTGATCGACGGTGTGCCGAGGGCGCAGCGCCATGGCTGGATGGAGGATTGGAGGGCGCGGGTGCCATTCTACTTCCCGCTCAGTTTTCCGCGCGACTTCGGCCGGTTCCCCGACGTGAAGAGCGCGACGGGGGCTCTCCTCGCCGAGGTGTCGACCTTGCGCGCCGCGTTCGGCCCGGCTCGTGCTCCGCGGCGTCCGCGGGGACAAGTCCGATGTGAGTTTCCGCCTCGACGAGGGCCCGCAGTTGGCAAGGGCGCTGCCTCGCAACTGGGCCATCAACGAGTCCTGGGCCTTGCGCGTCGCAGCGTTGTGGCCGATGCCCGAGTCGACGATCTGCTGCGAGCGCGAGAAGCAGCAGGTCGCGATCGAGCGCGGCAGCTACGAGGGCGACGACCTGCTGAAGCGCGCCAACAAGGTCGCGATCGGTTGCGGCGACGAGGCCAGCAAGAACGAGCAGTACAATAAAGCCCACGAGCAGCAGCGAGCGTTTGTCGAGAAGCCGCGGGGTGCGAGCTCGAGCGGCAAGGAGGGCGACGGCCAGAAGAAGCGGGAGAGCTACGACGAGCCCACGCGGGTCGATTGCGACGACCAGAAGGTTAACGAGAGCTCCCGCGAGACGGACAAGTCCGGCGATGCCGTCGAGTGCGGGTTCGTTGCAAGTTGCTGAGGGCACGGCTTCAGCGCGATGGCGACGGCGAAGACGACGACGAAGACGACGACGACGACGCCGCGCCGCGGCCAAGGTCGTGGACCTTGGCCCGCGGCGGCAGAGGGCCCGGCGCGGGGGGCCATGTGGCCGCGGGCCCCATGGCTGCCAGGCTCGTCCTCCGACCGGCGATGACGACGACTTACGACGACGACGACGCCCACCGCCAGCCCGTCAGTGCGCTTGCGCGGCTCAACAACGAGACCGCCAGCAACGCTCGCGTTCCGCGGCGCAGCGGTCTTCCGCTAAAGCTAAAGGTATACACCTCCACCTCCACTTCTTATAATATCCTCCAGTTTCCTTTTTCCCTCCACCGAGGGGCCTTCCGCTAAAAAACAGAAGCGCAGAAACCAATTTAATATGTTTTGTAAAGCGAACGCAAAACACACCAGACACATGTAGTCATACATTTAAACGCATGAGTTCCATAAGTTCCATACGTTCCAAGCCAAATAACTCCCACACGCAGCATATGTACACATATGTACATTTGATGTGCAAAATGTATGGTATCGAACACGCTTTCCATGTAACTTAGTTGCTGTTCTTCGTTCACTACAACTCCACACTTGTGCGTACAATCCATGTTGTGTGAGATTGAGTAGATACCACTGCCGTTCAAGTAGGGTTGTAATCTCCATTGTCGCTCAAGTGCCGTCAGTTGTCTCAGAAGAAGCCCCGTGAGGCTCCCAAGCGGCCCCCGGAAGCCCCAATAGGCCCCTAAGGGGCCCCCAGGGAAGCCCCCTGCGGGCCCCCAAAACATTTCGGACAATCGGATTTCCCAAATAGGTTTCCGGGAAAATGATTCCTTGGGCTTCCGTCCACCGCCCCAACCATGTTTCCAATTGTTTGCCGACAAGGCCCAAAGGCGCCCCTCGGTAAGCCCCCAGAGGCACCCCTCTTAGAGAGCCGAACGAATCATGTTCCCGGAAGCTTCCCGGGAACATGATTATCTATCTCGGAGTAGGCCCAGGGGAGGGGGGGGCGGGCCGTTGCTTGTTCCCCCCGTCGGTGCCCACCGGGGTTTGCGGGGGGGGTCCAGAGCTCCCGAGGCAGCCCGAGCCCGCCCCGAAGCAGGCCACGACAGGCTAATGGGGGTCCCGAGAGGGCCCTAGACGGTCCCACGAGGCCCCGAAAACACCCAAGATATCCTCAAGACAGCCGACGAGAACTCCAACGCGCTCCAAGACGGCCTCAAGAGGCTCTCCAACAGGGCTCTGGAAGGCAAAATTCTGTCGTTTTCCGAGTGTTTTGGATTTTGGCATTCTCACTTTCCCCGGCTTTCCAGCGCTCCCTCACGGCCTCGGAGACCTTTCAGATCGCTCCAAGACGGGCCACGAGGCCCCGACGAGGGCCCCAAGACGGCCCAGGATGCCCCCCAGACAACCCAAGTGTGCCCCAAGAGCGCGCCAAGAGAAGGCCCAGAGGGGTCCCGAGGCGGCCCGGGCCCGCCTCGAAGCAGGCCACGACAAGCTAATGGAGGTCCCGAGAGGGCCCTAAACGGTCCCAAAAAGCACCGAAGACGCCCAAGATGCCCTCAAGACGGCCGACGAGGACTCCAACACGCTCCAAGACGGACTCAATAGGCTCCCCAAGAGGGCCCTGGGAGGCAAGATTCATTAACTTTCCGATGGTTTTTGAAGGATTTGGGCGTTCTCGCTTCCCCGGCTTCCCAGCGCTCCCTCAGGCATCGCCCGGAGGCCCTTCAGATCGCTCCAAGACGGGCCACGAGGCCCGGAAGAGGGCCCCAAGGCGGCCCAGGAGGCTCCCCAGACAACCCAAGTGTGCCCCAAGAGCTCCCCAAGAGAGGGCCCAGAGGGGGACCGCCAACCGATATTTCGAGGTCTCTGGCCTAGAAGCCGCCTGTAGGCCCCCAGAGGCCACCAAGAGGCTCCCACGAAGCCCCGTGAGGCGCCCAAGAGGCCCCCAGGAAGCCCCAAGAGACCTCCAAGGGGCTCCCAGGGAACGCCCAAGAGGCCCCCCAACACACCCCAAGAAATCATGTCCCCAGAAAACCTCCTGGGGACATGGTTCATCATGGGCCCGAGAGTTCCCGGAGGCCCCCAAGGGGCCAAGGGGCCCCCAGGGAACGCCCAAGAGACCCCCCAACACACCCCAACAAACCATGTCCCCAGAAAGCCTTCCGGGGACATGGTTTATTATGGGCCCGCGAGTCTCTGGAGGCTTCGAAGTACCATCATGCTACAGGAGAGCTGTCTGGGAAGTTGATTGGGAACATGACTGATCATCTTCTCGCAGCCCTCCGTAGATCGTTTCGCACAAAGTTGCCCCAAGTGCCCTCTTGAACCGACGACGACGACGAAACGAAGAAGACGACGACGACGACGACGACGACGACGACGACGGCGCGCCCAAATACGCGACGACGACGTTACGACGACGACGACGACGACGACGACGACGACGACGACGACGGCACGCCCCAACATTCTCCCCAAGACGCCCCCAAACCCATGCTCCCAGAAGGCCTTCTGGGAACACGATTCATACAGCCTCCGCCCCTCGACACAACCATTTTCCTCGAAGGCCTTTCGGAATGCAAATTTGGCATGCGTGGACTGTGGTCCACTACTTCAGTGGAGCAATGATTTCGTCAAGTTCTTGAGCCTGCTAGAACCTGAACGCGCGCGAAGCGCGCGCGATGGTTCTGGTATACATATGTTTATATATACACACATACATATATTGTCAAGTGCTGTCCTGGCACAGTGGGTGACCTGTACCGGTGGGTCCAGGGTTTCCCGGATCACATTCGGAGGGCTAAATTATCCCGGCAAAGCAACCTAACAGCGATGTGTAGAAGCATATCTGAAAGCATTCCCCTTAAGATTCAGATGAAAATCCAGTTGTCGAATTCTGCTGTTCTCGCAGTCGTAGTCGCATTCGCGATGACAGTCGCAGCGGCAACGGCAGTCGCAGTCACAGCCTCAGCCTCAGCCTGCCTCCTCCTCCTCCTCCTCCTCTTTCTCCTGCTCCTCCTCCTCCTCCTCCTCCTCCTCCTCCTCTTCCTCCTGCTCGTCCTCGTTCTCGTCCTCCTCGTCTTGCTCGTCCTCCTCCTCCTGGTGCTCTCTCCTCCTCCTCCTCCTCCTCCTCCTCCTCCTCCTCCTCCTCCTCCTGGTGGTCCTCGTTCTCCTCCTCCTGGTGCTCTCCCCCCCCCTCCTCCTCCTCGTCCTCCTCCTCCTCCTCCTCGTCCTCCTCCTCCTCTTCCTCCTCCTCCTCCTCCTCCTCCTCCTCCTCCTCCTCCTGGTAGTCCTCCCCCTCCCCTCCTCCTCCTCCTCCTCCTCCTCCTCCTCCTGGTCGTCCTCGTTCTCGTCCTCCTCGTCTTGCTCGTCCTCCTCCTCCTGGTGTTCTCTCCTCCTCCTCCTCCTCCTCCTCCTCCTCCTCCTCCTCCTCCTCCTGGTGGTCCTCGTTCTCCTCCTCCTGGTACTCTCCCCCCCCCCTCCTCCTCCTCCTCCTCGTCCTCGTCCTCCTCCTCCTCCTCCTCCTCTTCCTCCTCCTCCTCCTCCTCCTCCTCCTCCTCCTCCTCCTCCTGGTACTCCTCCCCCTCCCCTCCTCCTCCTCCTCCTCCTCCTCCTCTTCCTGGTCGTCCTCCTCCTCCTGGTCGTCCTCCTCCTCCTGCTCGTCCTCCTCCTCCTCCTGCTCGTCCTTCTTCTCCTGCTCCTCCTGCTCCTCGTCCTGCTCCTGCTCGTCCTCGTCCTCCTGGTCTTGCTCGTCCTCCTCCTCGTCGTGCTCTTGCCCCTGCTGAAAATGTGGCCCAGGAATGGGAGTTCTGGGAAGTCGAAGAGCACGAAGTTGCCTACAGTTGGCTACGGGCATTCAAAATGTGGCCCGGGAATGGAGTTCTGGGAACTCGAAGAGCACGAAGTGGCCTACAGTTGGCTCCGGGCATTCAAAATGTGGCCCGGGAATGGAGTTCTGGGAACTCGAAGAGCACGAAGTGGCCTACAGTTGGCTCCGGGCATTCAAAATGTGGCCCGGGAATGGAGTTCTGGGAACTCGAAGAGCACGAAGTGGCCTACAGTTGGCTCCGGGCATCCAAAATGTGGCCCGGGAATGGAGTTCTGGGAACTCGAAGAGCACGAAGTGTGTGACTGTTGCATCCGGCCATCCAGAATGTGGCCCGGGAATGGCGTTCTGGGAACTCGAAGAGCACGAAGTGTGTGACTGTTGCATCCGGTTATTCTAAAGGTGGCCCGGGAATGGCGTTCTGGGATCTCGAAGAGCACTTTGTGTGTGACTGTTGCATCCGGGTATTCAGAATGTGGCCTGGGAATGGAGTTCTGGGAAGTCGAAGAGCACGAAGTGTGTGACTGTTGGTGAAAAACGAGCCCGGCACCCTGCCGCCCGGCAACTCCCCAACACCTGCCCGGACCCCCCTGTGGAGTGATCTGTGAGCTCTTTTGAGTCAACTAGAAACCTATCAGTCTTCGCTGTTAGGTAAAAAACAGTTGGCCGTATTTGGACCAGGCTTATCCCATAGATTTCGGTTGCCCAAGGGAATTTGCTAACCATCCAAATGATTCGGTGTTGCAGAGTTTCGACCGATTGGCAGCATATCGTTTGGCTCACCTAGGGAGTCTTCGAACGGGGGACAGGGCACGAATGGCGCTCAAGATTCGGCAGATAAGTTTGGTCACGCTAGCGGGACCGAGGTGCGGCGGTCGTCGAGGGACACCTCTGAAACTCGAAGACCATGCACAATGCCATTGCTCGATTCTCGCCCTCGCGACGAGCACGCGCTTTTGTTTCCTTTGTCCACGTCTTGGCCAATTTGGCTACAGTGGGGAGCGGGGACCCACACCAGGAAACCGAGTGCATCTTGCAAGGTTGCCTTGGGCTTCTTCAATTCAAGGAGAGACTGGCAAGTCACATTCCAGGGTTCCGGAACCCGTCGCAATCACAGTATATGGGTGTTTTGTAGAAGTTTCTCGTGGTCGAGGTCCTACAATCCTACAATCGCAGACGCCTGCGGCGACCCACCACCGCCCCATGCTGTTCGGCTTGGGGCCCTTTGGAGCTTCTGTGGGCGTCTTGGGGGCCCCTGAGGGGCCGCTTGCAGGCCTCTGGGTGCCCTCTGGGCCTCTTGGGGCCTCTTAGGCTGGATTTGGTCTTTCTTGTCCGACGACTTCGGAGGCCGTCTTGGGAACCTCTTTGTGCTCTCTTGGGGGCTGCTTGAGTAGTCTTGGGGTTATCTTGGAGGCCTACGGGGCCCTCCTCGGATGTCGGAAGCCTGGAAAGGCGAGAACGCGAATATTCCCAAACACCAAAACGCACTCAGTGATGTTGGCCTCTTCGGCCCTGCTGGAGGGCCTCATGGAGCCCTCTTGGACTGTGTCGGGAGCCTCTTGTGCAATATTGAAACCATTTGGGGCCGTTTTGGGCTCTCTTGGGGGTCTTGGCCGTCTTGGGGGCATTTGGAATAGGACCGTGTGTTCCCCCAGCTGTCGCCGACACCTTTCGGGGAACACGTGTGAAATTGGATAATCAGGAGACGAAGGAAAAGTAGAAGGAGGAAGAGTAGGAGGATGAGGAGGAGGAGGAGGAGAAGAAGGAGGAGGTCGCATCTTGGCAGCCTCTTGGGGCACTTGGGGTCTCCTGGGAGCTTCCTGGGGGCCTCTTAGACGCCTCTTCGAGGCCTCATTGGGCCTCTTGGGAGCCTTTAGGGGCTTGTTCAGGGGCCGCCTTGGCCGTCTTAGGGCGTTCCTGGCCCGTCTGACGCCGACCGCGCTCGGAAGTTGGCCGAATGGTGGCTGCAGTAGCAGCTGCTGCACTTTATCGCCTCTTCTTCCTCATCTCCCCTCCCGCAGGCATGACGATGCTCGCCCACCTCGTGATCGTGATGGACACGAAGAAATTCGACGGCCGCGAGAACCGATACGTGGGCCGATCCTTCCTCCGCATCCACACCGCACTCGCCGTTGTCGCCCCATCCGCCACGAGGAGGATCGGGAATATTCCCACACACACGGGAGCACTGGCCATCACGAAACCGATGTACTGACCTTACGTGCTCAGCAACAGCGCGCGCTCTGCGTTGGTGCTGCATTGTGAAATCATCGACAGTGTGGCGACGATATCCGAAGTGGCAAACTGGTCGAAATGATTGTTGTCATGGGTCGGCAATGTGTGCAGTGCATGCGAGGCAACTTCAAGACGAAGGTGGCCTCACAGCCAATGCCCGTGGCCTTGGCACGAACGTGCGCTTAGACCCAATAATTTGGATTCTAAATCGAGACAACCATGCACGCTGCATAAGGCCAGTAGTCGACTCCCCAGTGACAGTCATGATAACATACATGCGTAACGACCAGAAGCGTCCGGAAGAACATTGCCAAAACCGGCCAGATGCCTGCGCTCATGAGCCATACAGCCAATATCGAGATTCGAACATTAGGGATGCAAGTACGGCCACTTCCTGGCAAAGCCCTGCAGGACGGACCACGCAATGTCCAGAGCCATCTCAAGATGGATGTGGATGCATTACTTCCAAGTGTGGCGCAAATGCTGAACACCACGATCTGTCATCAGGAAGTCGTTGTCTGATATTGTCGACATGCGAGGGTAAGCCAGAATCTTGTCGGTCAGCAGACGTGCCTGAAGGAGGAGACGGAGATAAACATGGGACAGCGAAGATGTGGAGGAGGAGGAAGAGGAGAGAAGGAGTAGAAGGAGGGGGGACAGAGGAGAGGACGGGGAGGAGGAGCAGGAGGAGGAAGAGGTGGACAACCAGGAAGGTAGGAGCGGTACGCGACACCATGCGGCACCCCAGCGTCATCATCCAGTCTTTCCTCTTCGCCGTAGAGCGAGACTGGATAACTACGGCGAGGTTGGCATAGGAGGTCCTACCGCAGGGACAAGGAGTCCGATGCTCGCGCAACGATCAAAAACTATGTTGCTTCCGTGGAATCCGATAAGGACGGTGCTCTGGACGAAGCGATCGACAGAGCCAGGCCCTCCTACCCATCCTTGGGTCCGCCATGGGAAAACCGTTCCCTGATGCCAGGAGCCCCTCCACCGGGAGCTCCGATCTACCATCCTCCGCCTCGGAAGCCATCCCCCTGTCCAGCGATGGCCCCCCCCCACCTCCGATTCCAGGCAAACAGCCGAACGAAGAAAGCCAGCGCGCATTCCCGGAAAGACCTACCAGCCCTCTGGGCGGAGGTGTTCCCAAGCGTTTCTTTTTCCTTCTTCTTTTTTACCCTTTTGGGCGAGGGGCTCATGATTGGTAATGCGTGTGAAAAATTCACCTTGCACCAATAACTGGATCATGCGCGGTTCTTTGCGGACGGCGGGGGAGGCCTTACACTGTCGGCTGTGTGCAGGCCTACAGTAGCTGTCAAGACACTGCAAAATACGATTTGCAGTAATATCGGGACCGTGCGCGGGTGCCCATGAGCATTTTGCAATGTTTTTTGACAGCGGCGGCTGCGGCCTCGGGGCGCTCTACCAGGCGAAAGAGGAGAAACCGCGCTCGTGAGTCGGCGGGCTAATGGCCGATGAGCGCGGCTGCTCTCTGAGGAGCGCTTGCGATTCCGCAGCCACGCGGAGCGTGTTTGCATCAGCACGCGTATGGACAAACTCTCGCAGCCCACTGCAGATTCGGGCATCCGCGCTTGCGCTTGCGGTGCCACTGCCTTGGTGTGTTCCCTCCAGGCTCGCACACGACTGTCCGCTCCGCGCGCACGCCATTCTTGTCAACACGATGCAAAGCACATTGTGTGGCAAAAGCTGGTTCATGCGCGGACAACCCGCTATTATTTTGCAGTATCTATTTTCAGAGGTGGCCGCGGTGGGGGGACCTCATATTGGTCTGGATCATGCGCAAAAGCCCCGCGATTACTTTGCATTGGTTTTTGTTGACACGGACGGTGGGGGTGCTGGCATATGGCTTGCTGCGCGCAAGCCAACCATCCTTGTCAACAGACGATGCAAAATACATGCTGCCTCCGAGTCTGGAGCATGCGCGGACGCCCCGCGATCAGTTGCATAGTTGTTGACAAGGACGACGGGGGGATTTCATATAACTTGCTGCGCGCAGGCCAATTTTCATTGCCAGCATCGTGCTTTTTGTTGTAACGTATGTTGCCTCCAAATCTGATGCATGCGCGGGCGCCCCGTGAACACTCTGTACATGCTTTGACAGGGACGGCGGCGTTGCCCTTATACTGATGCAAAATGCACATTGCCCCCCAAATCCGGAGCATGCGCGGGCGCCCCGTGACCAATTCGCCTGGGTTTTTGACACGGAAACTCGGGTGGCGCGACCTGTGGGTTGGGAAGGCGAGCGGGGGTGAGCGGGACGGCCTGTGCCTTGTGGGCAGGAGGTGTCGCGATTATCATTGTTTTTTAATCAACGCGCCTTCCCCCGCCCGACAGGCAGCCAACCCGGACTTATGAGGGCGCCGACGAGCGCATTCCCCCCCGCCATCCTTGTCAACAAACAATCCTTCACGCTTCGCATATCCCCACCAGCTGAGGTTCCTTTGACGACTCGCCCTGCCCATTGGGGTACACAGGATGCAAAGACTTGGTGGTGCTTCGAGGTCCGCTGCTTACGCGGTGCGGTTCGCAGTTTAGTGGTTGACGACGGCGGCGCTGTTCTCCTGCGTTGGCATGCGCCTTGTCGGAGGCGCGGTGCGTCTCTTCGAGGAGGTCGATGTCACAGGTGTGCCTGGGCTCGAGTGTCTTCGGCTTCTGAGTGCGCTGAGTTTCGTTGCGTGGCGCCAATTTCGCTGTTCGATCGCCGCCCGCGCTCGGCCTCGGCCCTGTCCGGCTAGCTGCCCGCCTCATTGCTGGCATCTTCCGCGATCGCATGATGTAGTGATTGGCTTTTGTCCTGCTCGTGGTAGGCCTGGTTTTCGTGCGACTCATCGACGCCGCGCGGCTGGCCGCTTGCGGTTGCGAACAAACAAAGGCATCCTCACCTGCGCAAGCTGACGGGAAACGGGAGGAAGAGACACGCATAGTGAAACGAAGGGGGCAAGGGGAGGAGGGGAGGGGCGTCTTGAGCCATCTTGGAGGTCGTTGTAGAGAATCGGAGGCAGGTGGATGACAACGAGGATCAGAATTCTTTGAGCCATCTTGAAATTCGTTCGGCGCAGCGGGTCGGAAGAGGCCGGCCAGGGGTGGGCAACCAAGGCCATGGAACAGGCCTCGCCAGTTCCATGGCCAGGCTGCCCCGACGTCGTTGCACTCGTGCACGCATCCCTCGGAGGGGCGCCTTGGCCGGTCGGCAAAAAGTTGCACCTCGACGCGGGCTGGCTGGAACGCCGGCCAGCCGTCGAACTTCGGCCCTTCTGGCCCGACGCCATGCTCATGGCGTGGCAAGACGAGGGGGGCGAACGGTTCCAATGGTTTACCAGGGTGAAAGGCTTGCCGTTCAGGTGCTATTGGGTATGCGCATGAAGGTGGGCTCGGGTGCAGACAAATCCTCTTCCTCCTTCGCCTGCCCCCCCCCCCGCCTCCTTCTCCTGTTCCGCCCCCTCGCCATTTGCATTTTCACCCGTCCTCTCCTTCTCCTTCTCCTTCTCCATCTCCTCCGACCCCCAATTGTCAGATTCGCCATTCCGTGTCTTCCCCAATCCCGTTATCTCGCTGCGATGCCCCCCCCCGTCGCCTCGCGCCCACTCGCAAGCGCCATCGTCCGTGTTGTTGATTTTTCGCGGGGCGCAGCGTGGCCGCCGCCCCGCGCCCCCTCCGAGCCCTCTCGGGCAGCTCGAACGGCTGCCCCCCGCTCCGCGCTCCAGTTCATGAAGGCCCAGTCGACTTGGGCAGAGAATTCGAGAAACACGTCGCGCGATGCGGGTGCAAGCGAGCCTTCGCATTGCACGCGCATAACTTCTTGACCAGGCCGCGCGCGGCGCGCGCGCTCGCTCCACAACGCGTTCCCGTTGGCGCGCGCGGGGCGCATGACCCGCGCCCACCCCTTGCGATTCCTCTCCTCCGCCCCCCTCCTCACCCTCTACCCCCCGGCATCGCGCGGGCGCGCGAATTTCTTCTCGGCGAGAATCGTCGAGGACCACTTGTGCCATCGAGCAAGACAAACGCGCGCGACGCAGGAACGCGCGCGGAAAATGGGCGCCCAGGCGGCGCCAAGTCCGCGCCCCCCCCCTTCCAAAGCCCCGCGCCCCCCAATTGCCCCCCCAGTCGGCCCCCCCAATCGGGGCACCCCAATGTCCCTCTTCTATCCCGGGCCCCCCAGTCGCACCCCCCCCCAATCCTTGCGCTTCGCCCCCCGTGGGTGGACGTGCTGCTCGGGGGCGCCCCTGGTGCCGACTGCAAGCGGAGTTGCTTGCGCGGCGCGTGCTCGGTCGCGATTGACAAGCGCCGCCAAGCGATGCGACGACGGCGGCGACGACGGGGGCGCGGGTGGGGGGGGTTCAGAGGGCGGGGCGGATGAAGGATCAGAATGATGAAGGGGGGCAGCGAAGCGGGGAGGGGGCTCGCCGCCGCCGTCGCCGCCCGCCCCGCTCAACCCAGACAGGAAGGATGACGGGGGGTGGGTCAGGAGGATGCGCTCATTGAAGGAAGTGCCCCCGCCCGACGGGGCACTTCCCCCGGTGGAAATGCATCCGCGTGGGGGCCCATGAAGAGCTAGGGGAAATTGGGGGGTGTTCATTCCAGCATCTTTGTTAGATCTTTGGTATGCACTGGTCCTCCTCCGACCCCTCCTCCTCCTCCTGCACCCCCACCCCCCCCTCTCCCCCTCCTCCCCCCTCTCCCTCCTCCCCCCCTTCCCCCCTAACGTTGGCCTGACGTCTGTCTGGCGTTTGTCCGGCGCGTGGCAGACGTCTGACGCGCGCCGGGCAAGCGCCCGACAAACGCCGGGCGAGCGTCTGCCGCGCGTCAGACAAACGTCAGGCGAACATCTGTCAGACGCCATGAAAACGTTTGCCGGGCGTTCGCCCGACATTTATCTGGCGCGTGCACGACGCGCCCCGACGAGGCCGACCTCGCTTCCCCCGCGCCCCGCGCCCCAGGTACCGCAAGTGCTGCAAGGAGGGCGCGCCAGCGCCCGGCCCGGCAAAGGCTGGGTCACTGGCCGAGAAGTTGATGGTGACCTGGGGGGAAACGCTTGATTTATTCACCCCCCGCGTTCGCTTGATCTAAGGGTCTGATGGTGGGCAGCGCAAATTGTCGCATCACTGCAGTGCAGGCGCGCCCCCCAAGGCGTCAGTCTTCTTTCATTTTTTTTTTGGGGGGGGGTGGGGGGCGTTGAATTGCGTTCGATGGTTCGATCGTTCAAACCCGCTAGATGAATCGACATTTACCCATCGGTCGTCGAGGGTAGGCAGTCCTGGATATGTCAGATTCAAGCTTATCTCATGCGCCTTCCTACTTCAATGGTCGAGTGGCCCCACCTTTTGCGCCCTCCCTCGGGGGCGGGCGGGGCCTGATTGCTGTTCAGCGCCATCCCACTTCCTGCTTCTACCAACTTCTACCGACCGATGGGCGCGCTGTGAAATTGCACGCCCGCGCCTCGGGCGACCCTGGAGCACTCGCGCAGGGCCAGAGACAGCAGCGCCCGCCTTCGACGGGCCAGCCGACGGCGGCGGGGGGGGGGGGGGCGAGGCGGGAGCGGTCGAGATGGCGCCTGGAGGGCGGAGGCCTGGAAGAGGGCGGGGGGGGAAGAGGCAGGGTTGGGCGACGCGGGGGTGGGGGGGCTGGATGAGACTGGAAGAGGAAGGGGCGTGTGGGGATGTTCGGGAGTCACCCCCGCCGTCGATGCCGTCGCCGTCGGCGTCGGCGTCGTCGTCTCCGTTGCTAGTTGCGGGTCGCGCAATCGTCGCAGCCGCTCTCGCCGTCGTCGCCGTCGCCGCGGCTGTCGCGGCCGCCGCCGTCGAGGCTGCGCCCGTCGTCGCCGCGCCCCCTCGCGCGGAGGCAATCGAGGATTGCGCGCCCGCCGAGAAGGACATCACGCATCGACTCCTGTTCGCCATGGGCCAGCCGCCGCCGCCCGTCGAGGAGGCGCGCGGCAGCGGTCGACCGGGGGGGTCGGCGACTACAAAGAAGGATGAGAGGTTGACGTTGGAGCGGATGATGCGCCACCTGCTGCCTCCGCCAGCCTTGGCTCACCTTAAATGTGAACGGCGCGTCTGCAGCGGCTTCAACTCGGCGTCTGAGAATTCGCGTTCTGAGCGCGTTCAGGTTTCAAACCATACAAAGCGTTAAATCACTATGTGTTGATTTATAGTTTTTGGGCATGGTGCCGGCGTTTTCAGCTCGAACCCGACAAGCAACGCATGCACAAGCACCAAAATTGCCCACGCACGGTAAACCACGTTTGAAATCAATCGAATACGAATAGCGCGTTCAGGTTGCCCAGAACATGACATGGAAAACGCGCTATCATATATATATATATACACACCTATAGCTGGACAGCCCCCCCCCCCGGACGCATTCTTTGCATTTGTTTATTTCCACGCTGTCTTTCGCATCCCTTCCTCCGCCCCCAGAACTGGAGACACAGAGAGAGAGAGAGAGAGGAGAGAGAGAGAGAGAGAGAGAGAGAGAGAGAGAGAGAGAGAGAGAGAGAGAGAGAGAGAGAGAGAGAGGGAGAGAGAGAGAGAGAGAGAGAGAGAGAGAGAGAGAGAGAGAGAGAGAGAGAGAGAGAGAGAGAGAGAGAGAGAGAGAGAGAGAGAGAGAGAGAGAGAGAGAGAGAGAGCGGACAAGTAGGCGGACCAGGGTCCGTCCGCGAGGCGCACTGCGGTGCGACAACTCGCTAAACACTATTTGCGGCGGTGCAGCCTTTAGATACGAGGGCGGGCAACAAAAAAACCCTCCCCCGGCGCAGTGCGACAGACGCTACAGACGGCGGACAGACGGTGAAGATCTCACCTGTCAGACCGCGTAAAGAAAAAAGGCCCCAACAAGGAAGGCGACGTGCTGACACGTGGCTAGGCGGCTTGGCAGACCGCCAGCTGGGCGCTTGGCCGCAAAGCGGCGCGTAGGGACGGGGCACCCCCCGCCCCCACGCCCTGACACCGTGGACGCGGAGCCACGCGTGCACACGGGCAGGCAGAAAGGAGGAAATTAGCGCGGGGCACCAGGTGGAGCGCCGCGGAGCGATGACAGTATAGCTTGGATGGTGAGTGACGGCGCAGCACCATCGGGCGAGGGCGTAAGCAGCTCGGCGAAGGCACGCCCGGCGCTGTGGAGGCGCTGGAGCAGAGGGCCTTGACGGGCTTGAGCAGCGGCGAGGTCCGCGGCGAGAGCAGCACATCTCTGCTGAAGAGCGGCCATAGCATGGGATAGCTCGGTTTCGCGGTCGGTGAGGGGCGGCTGCTCAGTGTCAGCGGCCGCAGGCCTCGTGGCAGGGGCGAGGTCATCAGTGCGCCTGGCCAAGTGGTGGGCTGGCGCAGTACGGCACCCCGTGCGCTGACGGCCGTCACCCTTGAGAGGTGACTGGAGGGTAACACACGGCCCCAGGGCTGGAGCCGCTAGGGCCTCGCCCCGTGAGGTCGGACGAGCCGCATCCTCACGCCCAGCAACAGTGGAAGCATGGACGGGGTGCGGCGGCCTGACTGGCTCGGTGCCCTGCGGGGGGGCTGGAGCCGCCCCCGCGGGCTGGCGCTGGTGGGGGGACGGAGTGGGTGGCACGGTAGGACCAATCATGATGTCATGCGGGGGCTCTGGGGTCGGCCGCGTAGTCGGGTGGCGTCTCGATAGGGCGGTATGGTCGGCAGCGTGGGGTGTCGGCGGAGCGTCGTCTATGCTGCCACTCGGTCCGATGGGGTCAACCAGGTCATCGTCGGCGTCTTGACGGTGGGCGACCTCATCATGTGGGTGCACTGTCGCTCTCGGTGGCGGAGTCGCGGTAGGCGTCGGGAGGTTGCCCGACGGGGCAGGGTTGTCGCTGGCTGGGCCGTCGTCCAAGAAGTCCAATCCCCCACCGAAGCCGTACGGGTCGTCCTCCTGTTCGTCGGCGTCTTGGAGGTGAGCGACGTCATCATGTGGGTGCGGTGCCGCTCTCGGTGGCGGAGTCGAGGTGGGCGTCGTGCGGATGCCCGACGGGGCAAGGTTGGCGCTGGCTGGCCCGTCGTCCAGGAAGTCAAGTCCCCCGCCGAAGCCGAACGGGTCGTCCTCCTGTTCGTCGTATATCGCTCGTTGGGCCTCGGCCCAGAGCTCGTCTGGGTTCTGCGGGATGTCTGGTCCAGCCGCGGGTGGTGCCTGGTCCGACAGCAGGGGGTTTGGTTCCATTTTGCTGAGTTCCGCAGCTGTAAACCCAGCCCTGCGGTGTGGGAGCGGGAGAGTGCGGTGTCTGCGCTCGTAAATAGCGACAGCGACCCCATGGAGCACGGTCGCTTGGCGATGTCGCGTTTTGGCAGCTTCGACAATGTCGTCTGGAAGGTTGTGAGTGCGTGCCGCCATTGTGGCAAGGGCGTCAGCCTGACGGTTGAACTCCTCCGCAATGGGCCCGATGAGCCCAAGGTCGATGCCCATGTCTCCCAGGTGGCTGGCGATTTTTTCGACGCGGAACATGTTTGGCTTGGCCATAACACATCGGTGGATCTTTTCCCAGAGGTCCACGTGCGTGCCCTGCGGCGCTGGATGTCCGTCGATGATGCTTTGGAACCCATCGACCACCGCCTGGTTGTCCACGAAAACGTGCACGGGCCGTTCGGCACATGCCGTAAGGTGGACGATGGCGAGGGTCTCCGCAACCTGAGCGTTCTGCGTTAGGCCGTGGACGCGTGCACTGTAGTTCATGCGATGGTCGATGCCGTAGTAGACGCCGTAACCCGCTCGTGCTAGCAATGGGATGGCTTGGTTGGTGCAAGCACCGTCTGTGGCAGCGTAGACCCATGTCCAACCAGTGTCGTGGTCAAGGTAGGTGGTGTAGGTGTCCTGGGCTGAAGCCGCAGGATCTCCCTCAGGGGGGGCCGCGGCATGGGCTGTGGCAGCGGGTCCCTCGCGAGGTCGGCCTGCAGGTCAAGGAGGGCTGGGTCTTCGTCAAAGAGCCCGCAGTGTCTTGTGTGCGGCGGGAGACGGGCCCACTGGTCGTCACTGATGAGGGTGGTGAGAGGGAGTCTTTCTCGGGCCCAGCACTTGCAGTCGCGGACAGTGTGCTCCTGAGTTTCCTCTTCCTCGTCGCAGTATCGGCAGATGGGGCTGGGGTCAGCTGACGTGTTTGATCGGGATCGTCGCTGTTGGGTGTGGTCCCCGCCCGACAGGTAGTTCAGGAGGAGCGCCAGCTGCCAGGCAGTGCATTTGGCTGCTCCTTTAGTTCGGGCGAGCCACGTGCTGGCGAAGAGGTCGAGGCCCTGTTTGACAGAGGCAAGGTATCCAAGGTCGTGTCGCCGTGGCTTGATCCTCCGCAGAAAGGCTCTGCGTTGTGAGGCCCGCAGCATGTGAAGGAAGGCGTTTTGGGGTAAATTCAGCCAGCTGATCTGGCAGCCCCAGTCGTCGTACATGATGCCAAATGTGGGCCAGGTCCATCGGAGCTGCTGGAGCGACTGGACGAGTCGTCCGACGGGTCCTCCACCAAACAGGGTCTGGACGTGGTGTTGGAGGTCTCTGGCGAGCCCGCAGAGTGTAACGTCGCGGTTAACCTGTCGCCGCAGGCACAGGAATGCTTCACGCTGCGTGATGGCGTCGATCTCCAGGGCGTGTCCTGGGACGCACACGGCCATGAGAGTCCAGAACTCGACCCACTTGTTCCCCTTGGGGCGGATAGCCGCCTTGAGGGCGTGGTTGTAGGCAGTTTTGGCTGGGCCTGATGGTGCTTGAATGTCGGTGCCCGTGGTGCAGACGCTGGCAGCAAGGGAACGGGCGTGCCGCGCCTTGATAAGCATCGGCGATGGGAGCTTGCCAATGCGCGGCAGGCGGATAGTCGCCCTCCGTACACGGGCGTCTGCGGTGGCCGTGAGGTTAAGCGCGGCTGGAGCCGGCGCTGCCTCGGCGTTGATGTAACTCCCGACGAGCTTGAAGGTATCGACCACACGTAAGGGGCGCTCCGCCAGAGTGAGCTGGGTGACGGCGGCGTGAAGTTCGTCGGTGAGCGCCCACCCTGCCACTTTACCAGGGTGAATGCGTTGACCTGAGAATCGATCAAACTTGGCGGTTTCGTCAAGAGATTTCTGCAGCTCAGACGCGGTGTGGGTAGTGGAGTTGCTGTCGTCAACAAAGGTAGTGCTGAGTGATCGAGGAACGTATCGATGCTGCCTCTTTGTCCACACGCACATGAGCAGCTTGATGTCGTCCAGGGACCACGAGCTTCCCTGGAGGTGACCGTTAGTCCTGGCCAAGTCCTTAGAGTACGCTCCGTTCATGCGGATGTAGCGTTTGTGGTGCCTGTAGAAATTTCGGCGGACAGTAACGATGTCTTGAGGGCACCCCGCGTGCAGCGCAAGGTTAAGGCATATGTCCGTGATGAGGTAATCGAAGCACTTCTGTCGGTCTAGGGCAGCTCCAGCAAGGGGGAGGAGTAAAGCCCTGGCGTGCTCGATGCGCAGGGCGAGAGAGGTGCTGACATCCCCAATGGTAGCTTTGGGAACAGCGCCGAAGCTCGTGGCGTGAGTCCATCCTTTCCGCCAGTCCGTGAGGCTACGGTAGGCTGGCGCTTCCCACGCGTACATCCAAACGGAAAGAACCGAGAGAAGTCGTTGGTCCGTCGGGAGTTCCCCTCGGCCTTTTCGGAGGCACGGGTTTGGCACGTGAAGGAGGGGTTCTGGGATGGTGCCAGTGCGTTGCATAGCACGTAAGACGCTGGCGAAGAGGCGAAGGATGTCGTCGGGTAACTCCTTGGCCTCCTTAGTTGTCCAGCCGTCGAGTCCCCCCGCGCGGCGCGGTGAACGGGTGCGAATGAAGTGGATGAGTTGGTCGTCGGTGAGGTGGAAAGGGGCTGCTGGTGATGGCGTAGGCAGCTCTTGTCGGTACTCGTCGTAGAAGTCAGCCCACGTCGGCATGGCTTCGGCATCATGACCTGCACGAGCGCGGTACCTGCCCAAGATGGGCTCCCAGGCGTCGACCATGAGCTTAAGCATGTCTTTGGTATTGGCAACAATGGCGTTGGCGGGACGGGCGTCGGGAACCTGGGCAGGTGGTGGGTCACAAGTGTGGCCTTCGTCGTTGTCCGTGTCGAGCGAGCTACCGTCGCTGGGGCTGAAGCCGCCAGCGTCGGTGTCGGCATCACTGTCGTCCGCGCAGGCTTGGTCAGGGTTGAAGGCGGTGGTGTCGCAGTGGAGTTGCGCATCGTCGGGAGTGGTGGGCGTGCGGAGATACGCCGTGGGCGAGCAGTCAGCAGCCCGTGTGTATATGGCCGCCTTTCGCCCGCTCGGCTCGCGGACACCCTCAGCCCAAATCTTGATGCGTTCAGCTTTGGCTCGGTTTGCACGTCGCGCCAGCTCTGAGTCAAGGTTTTGGATCAGACGGTCCAGGTGCTCTCCGTGCGGTGCTGGCTCGTCGGGGTTCCAGGCCTCGGGAAAGGCCAGGAGGACCGTGGGGCGCAGCTTGTGACAGAGAAGGCGGGCCGCGGTCCACGTGCAGTCGATGCGCTGCGCCAGGTACGGCGGGGTGGCACGGCAGTCAATGTGGTGGTGCTGTCCGATGAAGCGAAGCTCACAAAGTTGCCGATGGAGCTTGCGAAGGCGGTTCATGTGAATCGTGGAAGCTCCGTAGGTGGGAAAGGCGCGGGGGACAGCGGGTCGCTCCTCGAACGTGGGTGTGAGCCCGTGCATGGTGGGGGGCTTCTTTTTTGGGTGGTCTGGCGGTGGGGGTGGCAGGTCGCGTAGCCGAGTGAGATGGTACTCATGGCTGGCCTCGTTTGCCAGGGCGAACATGCGTTCCACATCGTCGCGTGAGTCGGCCTGCTCCATGCGGTCCTGGTATCGCCCTGCGATGAGGGTCCCTAATGCCTGACGTTCGTGTCCCTCATGAGCTCCATCGTTAGGAGGGTAAGGCGTGGGGGCTAGAAGGCGTCGGGCCGTATGGTCGAGGCGGCTAAGGTCGAGCGTGACCTGCAGGCCAACATGGGACTTCGCTGGCAAGTCACGCAGATAGCAGAAGTCGGTGACAAGGGATCGCGCCGCTTGGTTGGCGATGATGTAATCGATGCGCGAAGTGCGGGGGCACTTGGTGACGCGGTCCCAGTCAGGGATATTGCCATATGTGTGCATGGTGTGGTCAGGTGTGCCTTCAGCGACGTTAGACCATCCATGCTGCATCATGTGCAGCAGGTGTGGATTGTCGTCGATGTTCGTGTTGGCGTCCATGCAAATGAAATACGGGGCTGAGCCGACCCTCGCGGCGGCGCAGTCAGCTAGCCGAAACAAGTCGGTGCTGTCTCCTCCAGCGACCCCGTAGAGGCTCGCTATGTAGATCCCAGCGGGCCCGTGGTTGTTTCTTCGCCGCCTGCGGCGGTGCTGGGTGCAGAGCGGGAGGAAGGCCTCGTGCCATCTTTTCTTGGCCTTGAGGTGGCGATACAGGACGCAGTGTCGTCGACGGTGGAGTCGACGATGGCGTCCTTAGAGAGGATGGCGACCCCTCCCGAGGCGCCAGTGTTGCCCTCGACCGTGTGGTCTGTGCCGCCGTGGGCAGCTTTGCGCTGGGCTCGCGCCAGATCCAGGTCAGGTCCCAGACTGGCATGATATCCCCCGTGGTGTGGATTGGCGGCGTTGGTAGCGATGGCTTGTCTGGTAGGCTTGGCATGTCGGGTCTCCTGCAGTGCTATGACTGCGGCGTTGTGGTCGACACCTAGAGCGGTGATGGTTGGCCAGTTTGCTGGGAGACTCGTGATGTTGAGGCTGACGAGGTGGATGGAGCGACCTGGCCCGTCTCCATCGGTGGAGCTGGGGTTGGCTCGTCCCGCACGGTGGAGGGCAGCCTGGCCCTCACCCAGGTAGGAGGCTTGGCCACAGTGGGAGCTCATGGCGTCCCTGCAGATTGGCTTGAACGGGGCTGAAGCCGCCGTCAGGCCAGAAGTATAGGTGAGGCATGGTCGACACTGCGCCAGGGGGGGTTCATAAACATCGGCAAAACTGCATCGACAAATCCTCCTCACTCCTGTACCGTGGGGGACGAGGGGAGGAGAGGTGAGACGGCAGCAGAGGGAGAGGGAGGCGACTCCTCGATCCGTCCTGCCGAACACAAGAGCAAAAGCAGACCAGCGGCGGCAGCTCGGCGCGGCAGCGGCGCAACGCGCGCGCAAATACTGCGCACGCGACACCGCTGGTCCGTCCTGCGGCGGCGCGCCCGCCCCGTCAGTACCGTGATGAGCAGCATCAGGTGGAACAGCTCGAGCAGCGCGGTCGGTGGCCTGGCGCTGAGCCTCGTCCATGCCCGCTGCCGTGAGGCAAACGTTGCGGACAGGACTGACTCCACGCGGGGCCGCCGCTGCCGCGGCAGCGGCTGAGGTGGCGGGATCGCCGCCACGACTCTGTGGAGAGAGCGGTGAGCCACCGCCGAAACCCGCCGCAAGGTCCTTGACGCGGTACTTGTTCTTGAACGGGTCGAAGGTCGGCGCCTCGTCGATGGGGACGACCACGCGGGTGGGCGGCGGCAGCTCCTGGTCCGTGGACGGCGTCGGCTCGAGGTCGACCTGGCCAGGTTCGATGGCGCTGGCACCAAAGCGTGGCACCACCTCGGGGGCTTGGCCATCAGCCTGAGTCTCGCGGGGCGGCGAGCTCGTGGAGCTCCCAGGGGCCTTGCGCGAGCTGTGGCGGCTGCAGGACCTGCTGCGCGGGACGCGCCCTCCCGTGTGGCGGTCGCGTGGCGAGGTCGCCTGGGCGTTAGCGCGCGCAGAGTCCGCCCTGCTCGGGGAGCGGATCGGCGCTGCGCAGGGTGTTGGACTGGGCTGGCGGGGGCCGCCTGCGCCGCCCGCCGCCGAGGCTGCAGCCTGGTCAGGGTCGACAGCGTCAGGGCGGGGGCTGATGTGATGGGCACTTCCGTCGCTGTGCCGCGGGGAGGCGCTGTGGTGCGCCTGGGTGTACGTGAGGACGAGCGGGACGAGCGGCTGCCTCTCGCGCTCAGGTGGGGCAGGTTTTGCCTGGGCAGGGCGCAGCGATGCGGCCACGTTTGGCGGGGGCGTGTGTTGGCGCGGTTGCCAAGCGCGCACGTTCGCATCGCGCCATCCTTCAGGGCGCCCTGTCCTGCCACGGCTTGGTGCAGCCCCCTGGGCTGAAGCCGCAGGGGTTACCACTGCGGGCTGGTTGCTGGGTGTGCTGTCATGGCGGCCTGGGTAATGGCCCCAGGCACGCGTGGACCCTGGCACGGGCGAGGTGGCCCGTGGGGGAGCCTGCACGAGTGCCCGCGGGTAGCCGGTGACCGCTGGGTGCACCCTGGCGTGGGGGGCATGGCCGTAGCTGGAGGCGGCTGCTCCAGCCGCCGCGGGCCTGGCGCCAATGGGGCCACGGTGATAGGCGGCGCCCCCGCCGTGCACCGTGCTGCCGCCTGTCGGGACGCGCGCGGGGGAGCGGTTGCGTGGCGTGCTCGGCTGACCTGCGTCGCGTTGGTCGCGCTGCTGGATGCGCTGCTGGTGCTGTTGGTAGCGCTGCTGGTCGGCTCTCGAGAGCGGGCGGGTGTCGGGGAGGATGGTGGGCACGTCGGGCCGCCGCCAGCCCTGGTAGACGTGCTCGAAGGCGTGGTCTGGGTAAGTCTCCCCGACGGGTGAGTATCGCCGCACATGCTCCATGTAGTCAATGTTCTGCGGCTCGGGGAGCGCCGTGATGTTTACAGCTCGCTGGTGCGCTGGTCCATAGAGACAGAAACTACCACGGTTGCTGCGGTCGTGATTCAGCTCGGCTTCGGTCGTGGCACGGCTCACCATGGCGTCGCAGAGGCGCATGTCGTAGTCGAGAGCTTGAGGCCCAGGGCCGCCCTCGGCGTCCCAGTACAGTACCACATCTCGCCAGCGGGTGCGGGTAGTGTGGATGCGCTCGGCGATGGACTCGCAGACGGTCCTGACTGTGACACGATCCCTATGCATGTTGGTGATGGCTAGGGAGTAAGGTCGGCGGACCGTTTTGTTGAAGGTGAAGTCCTCCTTGAGGGCCTGGTGGGGGCCGAAGAGCACGTAGCCTTCCCTCCACAGCGGTTGGTCGGGGGACGGGTCTTCAGGCATCCCCGTTCCTGTGAACCCAGGTGGCCGCCTCGTGCCGTCGGGCAATCCCTGCCTGGGGACGCGCCGCGGCCTCGGTGGAAGATACCATTGACCCTGGTAACCAGCTTGGCCTGGTTGTGGAGGCCCCCCCCCCGGGGCCTGAAGGCGCTCGGGGGGGCTCCTTGAGGTCGTGGCGGGCTGGCGCGTTGCCGTATTGGCGGGCAAGGATGTGCGGAGGCATCCCTGTGGCACGGACGTCGAACAGGCTGTGCGGACTGGGCGGATGGGGGCACCTGCTGGAGAGGCAGCATGTGTCGGGGTCCCTGTTGTCGGTGCTGTATGCACACGTCCAGCTGTTGCAAGAGTAGTCCGTGGACCAGTCCATAAGTGCACGTAGTCCGCTGAGGGCGCAGTCTGGGCACGTTGGTTGGCCCGAGGTGCCGAGCTGCGTGTTGCGGCGGGCCGCACAGTACTGACAGCATTGGAATCGGCACTGTAGGCATGACCAGCGTCCTGGTAGGGGCGGGAGCGCTTGCTCGTTTGTGCCTGGGTCGTCTGGGTGGGGTCGGGGTCGATCCCACAAGGGCCAGACGTCGGCAAACCAGGACTGGCCTGTAGTGCGGACGACCTCGGCGGGGAGGCGAGCGTCGTCGGCGTGGCGCTCGATCCACTGGGGCCCCATGTCCGCTGGTACCATGACCGTGCGCCACGTGTCATCCGCCTTGACGTGGACTTGGGTCGGTGCCCAGAGCTTGGTAGTGGTATCGCCATGGTCGTGGTGGAGGATGACCCAGCCGTCGCGACCCGCCACCGCAGGGTCGATAACGCGATGGCCCATGACGGTCGTCCCCCACGGTAAGTAGGCGCCGTCGTGGTGATCGCCAGGGTCAAGCCAGACCTCGATGCCAGGGGCATTGACACGGGCCCGCACATCGCGGACGTGGAAGGCGAGGACGTGGTAGGCGGTCGGCTCCTCTTCCGTCACGATGTGCTCCCACGTCTCGATGTCGCTGTTGTCCGAGGTGGAGTTTCCGCCACTCTGCCGTGACGAACGGGAGGCGGATCGCCGTGGGCGGGCGTGGCCTCGGGCGAGGGCGGCGGCCGCGCTGATGAGGGACGGCATACGGCGGTCGTCGTCTCCTGATGTCGTCGATGAGCGGTCTGGACTGCGTGCCAGGGCGGCACCTGACTGGTAGGTGCGCGGTGGGCCAGGCGCGGCCCCAGGGCTGGAGCCGCTGGGGCGCGACTCACGTGCGTCGGGATGCCCCCGCACGGGGATGGCTTGCAAGCCCGTGTACACCAGGTCGATCAGTGGCTGCGGGTCCAGCTGGAGCTTGCGAAGCGAGACGCGTGGGCGGGGCTGGTTGGGGTCGGCCCTGGTGGCTGCTTCAGTGTCATAGTGCTGTTTGGCCCATGCTCGCGCTGCCTCTGGCGAGTATAGTGCCTGCGGCGGTGGCCACGCTGCCGCGATGTCCAGCCTGCGCCGGGTGCTAGCTTCCTGGTCGTGGGCTTCAGCCGCCTCACGGAGATCTGGATGATCGTAGCCAGCGATGTGGAGGGCGTGCGCACAGTCGCCCATGCCATAGACTTGTGGTAGGGCACGGCACCTGGAGGCAGCTTCCGTGGGGGCACACCAGTCCATGCGGATGAGGAGGCTCGGGACCCGAGGGTAGATGAGGCGCGCACCGTGGGCCTCCCCTTTCACGAAGTTGTGCCAGTTCTCACCGCGCGGTGGTTGGGTGGCCTCGCACATCCAAAGCGCGATGGGTCCCCACGCGAGGGTGTCGTCTTCGAGGCTGTAGGGCGGGTGGGGCGGCACTGCGTACCACGCGGCCAGCGACGGGTGCACACTCACGTACGTGCGGCCGACATTTGTGCCAGTTCGACCCTTCGCTTCACGGCGGGGGCCTGGCAGGAGGTGCCCTCCGTTGACAGCGAGACGGGCCGCAAGGTCGCCGCGGGCCCCATGCCAGAAGACCGTGGGCGCGTCGGTGGTGGGTTGACGGAGGTCCCACGTGAGGTAGGGGAAGATCGTCTCACCTGAGTTCCCGGACGAGTCTTCCAGCACCCAAGTGAGGCGGTTCGGGGGCTTCTGCATGATCTCAGTCCACGGCGCCAGCGCTTGGAGTGTTGGATCATGGGAGAATCGAGGATGGTCATGGAGTCGCAGAGCGTCTTTGATGTCCTCTGTAGACACGCCACTGTTACCAAGCGCAAAGCCGTTTTGGTACAGGGCGGTGTGGATGCTCGTCGGCGGCACAGGGACCGCTGGGTCGCGCTGGATGGTGTTGCGTAAGTTGCGCGTCGGCGGCCTAAGGGCTGGGTGGGGCATACCAGGGCCTGGAGGCGCCTGGGGCCTGGCGGGTGATGCGTAGCGTGCTCGCCGTCGTGGTGGCTGGGTGTCCATGTCGGAAGAGGAACCACGAGCATCTGCATGTCGGAAGATGGACCACGGGCTGTCGAGGGTGCGCTCACGTGTTTCCCTTGCCTCGGCGTCGCTGCCCTGGGCTGTGGCGTCTTCGTGGGTCGGTGGGTTACCATGCACCGCGCCGCTCATGGGGCCGTCTCGCGGGGACGGGCTGGTCGATCGTGGTGTGACAGACGAGGCTCTCGATATCGCGGCAGTGACTTCGACAATGGCGGCGGTGGTGGCGGTGGTGACATCGGCGACTGCGGCGGCAACTGCAGCGGCGTAGTGTTCCTGTAGCAGCGGATGTCGAAGTGAGTGCACGTGCTGGCTCTCGGGTTCGTCGGGGAGCGTGCGCGGCATTGTGTATGTGGTCTCATCGCGCGGCCTCCTGCTCGGTTGGCAACAGCGGAGGCACCACTGGGCCGTGGATGAGTCCAGGGCACGCGCACAGATGCGGGCTCCTACGTGTCCGACGGCTCCTTGAGCGAGGAGTTTGGCGCCGACCAGTAGAAGACCGCACACCACTCCGCCAGTGGCAATAGCTCCGAGTTTGCCACTGGCCCATTTCAGGACACCCCCGAGGCCAAACCCGACTGCGCTGGCTCCGCCCGAGACGATATCTCTGAGTTTGGCGCTGGTCCACTTGAGAATACCCCACAGTGCGGGCGTGACGTTGTATGCCGTTGTACGTCGGGGTGTAATGGGCACAGATGGGCCTGGTGCCGCCGCTTGACGTCGTCGTCGCTGCCGGTAGCTGGGGTCTCGGCTCGGTGTCGGCAAGTACCCGTCGATCTGGTCCTTGTACGGCATGGCTATCACGATGGCGTACGTGGCCACGAAGAGGCAAATGAGACAGCCACAGTGTCGTGAGGCCGCTGCGCTGTGCTGGGCCTCGTAGGAGCCGCTGGCGTCTGGGTTCGCGTCGTCGATGGGGTCGTTGTCGATGTCAGCCTGCCAGTGTTCAACGGCACTGGGATTGGAGTCAGTCACGTTAGCACGGCAGACAAGGGTGCGGGGCGTGGTACTGCCACCTGCGGTCTGGAGACGTCCAGGTCCAGCCAATGCTGCAGCGGGGCTAAAGCCGCCACTGCGCGGGCTGGTTAGAGCTGGCGATGCATTGGGATGGCTTGTCGCGTCGGCGGCAGTGGCGCCTTCAGCTTCGTTGAACTGTGCGCTGGGAACGGCCTGAGCAGAGTTGTTAGGCGGACTGCTGTGCGACGGGGGGCGCCCTATGTAGGGTTCGCTGTCACGGTCACGCTGGGCCGTGTCACCTAGCGGTGCCGTGCCGTTGCGATCCTGGGTATCCATGTCGTCCTGGCTATCGTCCGACGCGTGGAACGAGTCCAGGGATATGTTGCTGATATCGCTGGCCGCGATATGCTGGAGCAGAAGAGGATCGGCGTCGGCCGCGGGCTGGTCACACGTGGCGTGCTGGGCGAGGGGGCCAGCTGGCGGTGGTAGGTTTAGCGGTTCCATCGGTGCCGCGGCGAGCTCCGCCTCGACAAGCGGCTGCATGTCTGGCGGGTGGTGCAGGATCGCATCCGCGAGGTACGCCAGGGCGTCTTGGTCAGGTGGAGGGAGGCCTCTTGGCAGCAAGGCGTGGGCCCGTGAGAGGTATGGCGGCAATGGTGCCGTGAAAGCCTCAGGGCCGACGAGCTGAGCACGAGCGCCCTGGTATTCCAGAAGGAGGCCAAAGTAGCGGATGGGGTACTCGCGGCTGCCCTGGATACGAGTGAGGTTGCGGTTGGTGCGCTGTCTGTCGGGGCCTGCTCTATGCCAGATGTCCTCGCGCATGTCGATCGCGGTGCGCTGGCGCAGGGCGTCGTTTTTCTCTTAGGAGTCCTCCTGGAAAAAGTGGTCGCACTGTGGCAGATGGAGCGTCGCCAGGATGTACGGGACGCAGTCCTCGAGCCATGCCCAGAACACGTCCTGGTGGTCCCCACCTGGTGCCCACGCCTCGGCGCACGGTATGAGCCGAGCTCGGATCATCATCAGGTGCCAGAAAGCGGGGTCCTCCTCGGGTTCGCCCCTGGCGCACAGAGGGGTAGTGAGACCCGTGGGGCTATAGCGGGGCACGACAGCGGGGCTGAAGCCGCCACTGTGTGCATGGCCTTGGTCAGCGGCCCCGTCGAGGATGTGCTGCACGACGGTCGAGGCCACGCTGAGGGTGGACTGCGATGCATGTGTCGTAGTTGACGAGGGCGTGCATGCGCTCGCGATGGCGCCCAACGGTCCGTTGCCGCACGGACCCGCGGCGGCGGTGCTGTTCACGATCGGGTCCAAAATGGTGCAGTGATCGTACTTGTAGATGCTGTCATCGTAAAGGAAAAACTGTTGGGGCGCACCGCCTGAAGACGGGTGTGCTCCAGCTAGCGAGGGGAGGGCCATGCTGCAGGCAAGGCGCCGCATGGTGGCGAGGCCAGGCGGGCGGCGCGAGCGATGAGCCAAAAGCTGCATGTCGGCACACGTCCTCAAATACCCCTGAATGCTCATGTACATTGCAACAATCACGCCCCCTGCAAGACTGCGGGTGTCCCTACACCAGATAGCTTGCGCGTGCTGCTGCCAAAACAGACATGAGGTGACAAGAAAGAGATACGACGCGAAGAGGGAAGAGATGCCTCTGAAGGCGCTTCCTCGGAGGGCTGAGGCGGGCTCTCTGAGGCACCTTCAATAGGGTTCCTGGGTGACCCGACCCTTGTCTTTGCCTTTGTCAGCCCCTGGGGGCCCCGTCCCTGGGGTGACCTGGCCTGGCTGGTCGATCCACCCGCAGACAGCCACGGGTTCAGCGGCCGCTGCAGCTTCCTCCTTCTTAGTTTCCAGAGTGGCCACTTGTGGCAGGTGGATGGTGCCCCCCGTGAGGTGCCCGAGGAGGGCCTGGATGTCGCCGCGCAGTGCAGCGGCGTCGGCGGTTGCCGTCTGTTGCTGGGTGACGACGGTGGCAAGCCCCCGTTCCAACCCTGAGACGTGCTCCGTGAGTGTGGCCTGGGAGGAGAGAACGCCCGCAAGCTGGACCTGCATGTTATCCACCGTGTTGGCTAGCAGCTCGTGCTGCTGTTCCATGTGCTGGATGCGGGTCGTGGCAGCATCTGGCGGTTGAGAGGCCGATGCGAAGCGCTCACCGAAGGTGTTGAGTTCGTGGGAGGCCTCGCTGTATTCATCGCCTGATGAGAGGATCTCGACGTCCTCGGCGTCGCCTGGTACTTCGGCGGCTGTGGCAGCGTCGCCTTCGGTGTGGCCCCCACCTTCTGCCGCCACCGTGCCAAGCCGAGAGTCATGACCACCTGATCCTGGGGCGGCCGTTTGTTCAGCGGCTCCGTCCGTGCCGTGCGGGGGTGCAGAGGAGCTGCGGCCTGGGGCGCAGTGTGCCCTTGCGTGCGGCGGGACGTCACGTTTCCCGCTGGAGGATCGGTGGCGCTTGGCTGAAGGCTCCTCCTTGGGGATCAGGAGCGGTGCGACGCCCTTGCCTTTGGGCGTGGCAGTCATGAGGTCGTGGAGGTAGGGGCTCTGGGCCGCTTTGGTGAGGAGTGTGCCGGTGGCGGGGCTAAAGCCGCCACCACGGGCTGGCGGCGTCACAGGCTCTGTGATGGTGGTAGGCGTGACGATGGTGACGTTGTCCCGCTTCGGCACCACCTCAGCCAGCGGGGCCTCGGTGATGCTCCACGGGATGGGGCACCCCGCAACCTGACCGTGTATGTGAGTGGGGGCCGATGGGCGCGCACTAAGGCAAACTGGGCCGCAGTGGCTGGGTCCCAGGCGGTGTGGTAGACCTCACAGTCCCATTTAACGGACGGGCCCGTGAGAGTCTTGGCGAGCTGGGTCAGCGTGGCGTGGCGTGCCGCAATGCCAGTGATGCGGTAGCGCGTCTTGGCGAGGGAAGCCTCGCAGCCACGGATGCTGACGGCAGCAGCCTTGGCGGCGTCTGACCCCCGTGGAACACGGATCCCCAGTAAGCCTGACTTGCCGTGCCTGACGACTCCCAGGGCCTTGAACTCTGCCGACTTCTGGAACGCATCTGCCATCGTGATGGGCTGGTCCTCAGGGAACCACACGGTCTGATACTTGTCAGCGGTGGGCTCGTCAGCACCTACGTTGCTGAGGTCGTAGGTGGCACCGAGTTGCCCTGATCCCGCCAAGACCTTGTCGACCGCTTGGAGACTGACGCCGAAGGTGGCAGCCAGGGACCTCTTTCCGACGCCCGATCCAAACCTGCCTAGGCTTTTGCAGGGTTCGAGGATGGTGACGGCTTTAAAGTTGCCGTGGAAGAGGGCCTTGAAGGTGTCCTGGAGCTGACTATCGAGCTCCTGGCGGCGAGCGTCTTTCTTGGACTCCCTGTGCTTTTGGTTTTGGCGCGCCTTGTCCTGTGGAGCGGAGTCCCCTCGAAAAGGGCCCTTGGCGCGTGGACCACCGTTCACGGGGGCACCTCCCGAGAACTGGTCCTCGAAGGCCTGATGCATGGAGGGGACTGCGGCAATGGCCTCGGTTTCATGTATGGTCGCCCGAATCCAGCATACGTGGTCGGCAGGGTCGATGGTGGCGACGGCTACTTTTTCCGTGCAGGCGACCTCCTTGGTGCCCAGCTGGTACACGGTCACGGGGACGTGCGTGTGGACCACTTTGGGCGCCTTGGGGTGACGCTTCAGGACGGGGACGGCGAGCTCGGTACCGACGTAGTTGTCGTTTTTTGGGCCCATGACAGCAATCGCGAGCTGACCCGTGGTTCGCTTGCCCTGCTCGAGGTGGTGTTGGAGCAGCCGTTCACCGCTCTCGTAGTCGTGGAGGCTGATACTGGGCTTGTACGTCTTGCCGTCGTCGGGAGATGTGGGTTCAGCGAGGACGGGGACCTTCCAAAAGGCCGGGTCCAAGGCGATGAATTGGGTGTCCGCAGCCTGAAGACGTGCGGAACCCGCTGGTGGGTGTGATGTGTCACCGCCAATGCGCTTAGGCTTGCTGCGCTGGTGATGATCAAGCGTGTAGCTGATCTGGTTGGCGGCGCACATGCGGATCAGGGCGCTGCCAAGCTTCTTCGTGTTGGACTTGTGCATGTCGTACGTTGCCTGGAGCTCGTCCGCGTTCAGCTCGGCAAGCCCGTTGTATGCGGCCGTGGGGCGGTCAGACCCCGCTTGCTTGAACGCTGCGATGCAGTCCTGCTTGCGTTGGAGGAGAGACCCTTCAGCAGCAGGACGTGAACTCGGGGGCTGCTTGGAAGAGCGACGGCGCTCCGGCTTACTGGGGGCCATTGCTGCGGGCGCTCTGGTGGGGAGAGGTGACGCGAATCAGTAGGGTCCTGCTGGGCCCCTCCGGTCTCGCGAGGCCTGGGAGTCTGGCTCCGAGGCGGGGCGCTTCGCGTCGCGGCTGCGGTCTGAGTGCTGGGCACTCTCGAGCCGAGACTAGAGAGAGAGAGAGAGAGAGAGAGAGAGAGAGAGAGAGAGAGGGAGGGAGGGAGAGAAACACAGAGAGAGAGAGAGAGAGAGAAACACAGAGAGAGAAAGAGAGAGAGGGGGGGTGGTGCCCCCAGGCTTCGCAAACATTGTGATTTCACAGGGACCGCCGCTCCCTCTAGTCTCTCCCTCTCTTTTTCTCTCTCTTTCTCTCTCTCTCTCTCTCTCTTTTTCTCTCTCTCTCTCTCTCTTTCTCTCTCTCTCTCTCTCTCTCTCTCTATATCTCTCTCTTTCTCTCTCTCTCTCTCTCTCTCTCTCTCTCTTTTTTTGTTTCTCTCTCTCTCTCTCTCTCTCACTCTCTCTCCTCTCTCTCTCTTTGTTTTCCTCTCTCTCTCTCTACTCTCTCGTTCTCTCTCGTTCTCTATCGTTCTCTCTCTCGTCATCTCCCTCTCTCTCGCTCTCTCGTTCTCTCTCGTTCTCTCCTCCTCGTCGTTCTCTCTCTCTCCTCTTTCTCTCTCTCTCTCTCTCTCTCGTTCTCTCTCGTTCTCTCTCGTTCCTCTCTCTCTCTCTCTCTCTCTCTCTCCTCTCTCTCGTTTTTTTTTTTTTTTCTCTCTCTCTCTCTCTCTCTCTCGCTCTCTCGCATTTTTTCATTCCCCCCCCCTCCCCCCTCTCTCTCTCTTTCTCTCTCTCTCTCTCTCTCTCTCTCTCTCTCTCTCTCTCATTTTTTCATTCCCCCCCCCCCATTCCCCCCTCTCCATCTCTCTCTCTCTCTCTCTCTCTCTCTCTCTCTCTCTCTCTCTCTCCCGACGCCAGCACTGACGACAGCTCTGACACCAGTGACAGCGCCGGCCCCGAGTGCAGCCGAGGCGTCAGCACCAATGACAGCAGCTCCGACGCCAGCATCGGCAGTGTCAGCATCCACGCCTGCCCCCTGGACGGAAACGTCAGAGCTGAAGACTGCGGCACAGTCTGCATCGACGACAACATCGACGACAGCATCGGCACAGTCTGCTCAAGGCTGGCTCAAGGCCTGGTGGGGCGGGCAGGCCACTCAGTCCGAGTGGGGCTGTGCCCGCTTAAATTCCCGATCGCACCTGTACCCCCTTAAATTCCCGATCCCTCCACAGTCATCGACGACAGCACGGACGGCAGCTGTGACGGCCGCATCGGCAGTGCCAGTTTTCGGGCGGCCGCCCACGGCGGCAGCCATGTCAGACTCGCCGGCGGCATCATCGTCTACGTTAACATGCGTACCACAGAACGTATCAGAGCAAATAGGTGGGACAAAATGCGTTGCACTTTTCAAGAGCGTGTCAGGGCAGTGCTGTGCACAGTACCCCATGGGCACCCACTGCGACACCCCGTGGGGCAAAAACTACAGACCAGCGAAAACAGCCTCACAAGTAACACCTACGCCCACGACTACGGCGCCACCAACTCCAGACCCGCACGCAGCTCCGACACCAGCGACAGCGCCGGCCCCGAGCGCAGCCGAGACGTCAGCACCAATGACAGCAGCTCCGACGCCAGCATCGGCAGTGTCAGCATCCACGCCTGCCCCCTGGACGGCGACGTCAGAGCCGAAGGCAGCACCGACGTCCCTGTCGACGCCCGCACCGACGCCAGCACTGACGACAGCTCTGACACCAGCACCTCCAGCGCCAGCGGCCGCCCCCACCACGCCGGCACCAAAGCCAGAGTCACAGGCAGCAGCGACGTCAGACCCGACACCCACCCCGACGTCAACAGTGAGGCCAGCACCGACGACAGCTCCGACGCCAGCACCGCCAGCGTCACCACCCACGCCCGCGCCTACGCCGGTACCCACGCCAGAGTTGCAGCCAGCATCTACGCCAACTCCGCCGTCTGCATCGACGCTCGCATCCATGGCAGCATCGTCCATAGCTTCGACACCAGCACTGCCAGCGGCAGCACCCACGCCCACGCCTACGCGGGCACCAACGTTGACACCAGCACCAACGCCGGCACCAACGCCGGGCACCAACGTTGACACCAGCACCAACGCCAACGCCTACACGGCAGCGTTCGTGGAGCGTGTGTGGTTGGAGGTCATCGAGTGGTACAACGTGGTGTCACCGTCCACGTGGGCCACCCTGTGCGCCACGTACGTCATGTACTCCTTCTTCATCGGCTTCCGCGACGAGTGGCGGCGACGGAGCGCAGCTACAGCGCGGCGGCGACGCCGACGGCGCGGGGGCGACGTCGACCGCAGACGCCCTCTAGGCCACCAGACGGCCGCCCAGGGCCGCCCTGGCATCAGCCCCCACACTGCCTCGAGCCTCGAGCCGACCTCCCTTCCAAAACCTGGCAGCACGCCAGCGGGGGTGGCTTCGGCCCCCCCGCGTGGCACCACGCCTGCCATTCCTGTCATCGGCCCCCACGCTGCCTCAAGCCTCGAGTCGACCCCCCCGCCAAAACCTGGTAGCACGCCAGCGGGGGCGGCTTCAGCCCCCCCGCATGGCACCATGCCTGCCATTTCTGTCATCGGTCCCCACGCTGCCTCGAGCCCTGGGGTGACCTCCCCGCCACAACCTGGTAGCACGGCAGCGGGGCCAGCCTCGGCCGTCTCGCATGCTCACACGCCTGCCCTGGGTCCTGGCTCCCTCGCAACCTCGCGTGTTAGCACCAGCACTGCCAGCACTAGCACTGTGACTGTACGGGAGCACTTCGAGCGCTTCCTCGGACCGCAACCAGCTACCATCGGTCACCTCCGAGCCGTAAACTGCCGTTTGGCCGCTTGGATCCCACCACGGCTCCACGCGGGCACAGCGGTCATCGTCCAGGGCCAAGTCCACAACCCCATCAACGACCTCCGAGGTATCGCACGGGGGCAGTCCAGCGAGCACCCCGGCCACTGGACCGTCACGCTGTCGTCTGGGGACACCGCCCACCTGAGCTGCTCCAGTCTGACCGTCTCTGCACCTGCGCTCCGCGCCGAGATGCCGCCCCCCAGCACGGGCGCTCAGACCAAGGCCCAAACTCAGGGACCCCAGCCCGGCCCAGCAGTGGACCCACGCCACCATACCTCAGCAGCACAGCGCTCTGACGTCACGGCAGTAGTACCCTACAGGCCACCTGCGCTGACCGTCCCACCAGGCAGCCGCGCCCAGACTGAACGCACAGCCGACTGCGAAGTCGGACTCCGAGACTCACGCGACGACGGCGCCGACGACCACTACCTCCACCACGACCTCGGGGTGCCAGCGCCCGTGGGCTTCTGGGACCCGATCGGGTACACAGCCGACGGCCCCAGCTACGGCCCCCCTACGGCCGGCCCCTCTGCGGCGAAGCCCGTGAGCAGCAGCGTCGCCGCTGGGAGGTAGGACGCCGACCCTAGCGGCCGCAATTTCCAGGGTGCGGACACGCTGCGAGAGGTCGCGGAGATGCTGTCGCACCTGAAGGAGCAGGACCTGCTCCAACGACTGGAGGCTGAGGAGCGCTCCGACAGGAGGAGGCTGAGGAGGCTGAGGGCCAAACGCAAGGCCGCAGCAGCCGCCGAGGGGGTCGGCGGGGACGCCGCGCAGGCCCAGGAGGAGCCACCCTACCAGGATGCTCCGGCTCCTGCGCTCCGCCGGGCCAAGCGGATCCTCTTGTCATGGGTGTTGGCCGCGTACCTGCCGCCTCTTGTGGCGGTCCCCGACCGCCGCCCCGCTAGGCACACCCACTGGTTCCGCGAAGCTGGTCCACAGTACGACGGACCGAGAAAGGCCGACGCGCAGCCGACTGCCCACCGATGCATCGAGCTCCGCCTATGGAGTCTGAGAGCTCCTGGCCCCCGCCCGACTCTGGCCCGCAGTTCGGACATGCTCCTAACCTGCGTGGACGCGGCCCTCGGCCTCCCGCACGGCCGCACAGCAGGCCTCATCCACCGCGCCACTCTCAAGCGTCTGCGCACTGATACTGTTTTCCTTCTTCAGTTTCTTACGTGGTCCGACGCTTTTGAAGAACGCTGGGGCTTCTCATTCACTTTGCCCTCATCCTGACCAGCGTGGTACGGCCTCGCCCTCGCCGCATGTGCGCGCCCTGCCTTGCTCACCCGGGCGCTGTTCCCTGGTGTGCCGTGCCTGCTGGCGGGGGTGGCGGCTCCAGCCCCGCCCCACGCACCCGTGTGTAATTGACATCACGCCTCACGAATGTGTGCCGCCGGAGAAAACGACCCATTTCAGCCAAAAGGGGTCGTTTTTTCGCAGGGTCCCGCGGCTTTGCATTTTCGTGTCGACTTGTATCACATTAGTGCATTCCGCCACAGCTCCTGGCGAAGTGATTGGGAGCAGCAGCATTCAGTGATGCGGTCGGGAATTTAAGGGGGTACAGGTCTTTCCCTTAAGGGCAGCGGGTGCATCCGCTGTGAGGGCCTCCTCTGCACCCTTGCACTGTCCCCGCCTGTGCGCATGCTGGGCCATTCGGCTCCCAGCATGTGCACCTTTTCCTCAGCGCGTCTGGCGCCCCTCTGCCGTCCGCCGCCTGGCCGCGGACTCTGTCTCTCTCGAGGTCCGCCAATGGGGGCTAAAGGTTAGCTGGCAGCGGCTGGTGCCGCTGTGCTGTCGGCTAGCTTTTGCCGCTCCTGTTGGGGTTCTCGGCCTGTGCGCACTGTGCTGGGCCATACGGCTCCCAGCTGGTGCACCTTTTCCTCGGCGCGTCTGGCGCCCCTCTGCCGTCCGCCGCCTCGCCGCGGACTCTGTCACTGCGCGCTGTGCTGGGCCATGCGGCTCCCAGCTGGTGTACCTTTTCTCTTTTCGCCAGCCCGTGCGCCCGCGTGGCACCGCGTCCACGGGGCCTGGGCGCGGGGGCGGGGGGTGCCCCGTCTCTGCGCGCCGCGCAGCGGCCAAGCGCCCAACCGGCGGTCCGCCAAGCCGCCTTAGCCACGTTTTTCACGTCGCCACTTGCGTTGGGGCCCTCTTTCTTCACGCGGTCTGACACGTGAGATCTTCACAGTCTGTCCGCCGTCAGTAGCTTCAGACGCATTGCGCCGGGGGAGGGGGCCTGTCGCCCGCCCTCGTTTCTTAAGGCTGCACCGCCGCTAATAGTGTTTTGCGAGTTGTCGCACCGCAGTGCGCCTCGCGGACGGACCCTGGTCCGCCTACTTGTCCGCTCTCTCTCTCTCTCTCTCTCTCTCTCTCTCTCTCTCTCTCTCTCTCTCTCTCTCTCTCTCTCTCTCTCTCTCTCTCTCTCTCTCTCTCTCTCTCTCCTCCTCTCTCTCTCTCTCTCTCCTCCTCTCTCTCTCTCTCTCTCCTC
>CAUYUJ010006780.1:60679-73794 GCA_963575745.1 Prorocentrum cordatum
TTTCACTTTTGTGCCTGTGTATGTCCAGCAGATGCTGCACAATGCAGCAGGTTTTAACAACCACGTTGACCTCTCCTCCTCCTTGCCTCCTCCTCCTTGTTTGTGGTGGCGTTTACCCGGCCCACCTTTTTCGAGCCTTGCCGCTAAACAGCTTCAGAGCGATACGAGGCCGCGTCCGTGCGCAATGCCGGTGGGTGGCAGCGGCTCATCTTGGGGAGCGCTCGTAGCCCCCATGAGGGGAAGCGGATTATGTGCGGTATCGGTGTGGGGGAAGAAGCTGGTGTATGCGCTTGCTGGAGAAAAAATAATACACCTACATGCATATATGTAGATGTATACATATATATATAGAGAGAGAGAGAGAAAGAGATGTATGTATGTATGTATGTATGTATGCATGTATGTATGTATGTATGTACGTATGTATGCATCGCCCCCCCCCCCCCCCCCCCCAGGGCACCCCCAAACGACGGTTTGGGGGGGAGGGGGGGAGGAGGAGGGGCGCTCGGGGCTCCTTCGGCGCTCCGCCCCGTTCTGGCTCGGGGGTTCCGGGGGCGTCTGGGCCGTCTCACTGCCACGGCTTGCCACCCATGGCGCCCTGCCCGGCGGCCCTTGCCCTGCTCAAGGTGCCGCCCGGCCTCCTCCCTGGCGGCTGGCGCGGACCGTCACTATCTGTCGTCCGCCTGTCCCCGGCTGCCTCCCTGTCCCTGCCTGCCGGCCCTTCTTCCAGTGGCCCACGGCCTCCCTCCCCGGCGCGGGGTCGACGGACTCCCGGTCCTCCCCCACCGCGCAGGCTCATCCCTGTCGGTCTTCATGCTGGGCCCCCTCGCCTTCCTGGTGGCGCGTGCCGCTCGCACCCACCCTGGCGGCACCCTCCTCGACACATGTCTCGACGGTGTCTGGCGTTCCGGACTCTGCTCCATTGAGCGCCCGCATGGCGTTGGTCGACATCCACCGTGGCGCGCGACGCGGCTGTCACTTGCATCCGCGGTACCATAACCTGGCCCTGGAGTCGCTGTGTATCCTGTTGGTGGTCCTCCTCGACGTGTACGTGGTGTCGATCAACTCGAATTCTGCCATTTTGGTGTTGCATTTCGCCTGGAAGACATTCCTGGTGCGCGCCCTCCCCTGAGCGGCAGCGAGGCTCGCCTCCTGTTCGTTCCCTTCCCCGTTTTCTCTTTTCTCTTTTCGCTCCTCTTTCTCCCTACGCGCGTAATTTAAGCCGATGATCGTGCGCTACGTTCCTGGACGCCGCCCGATTTTTTCGACGCGGTCGCGACCAAAATAATGTCCAGCAGCCCATCCAGAAACGATGCCCAGGGGAGACGAGGTAATCAGGGAAGTGGGGGAGCATGCAGAAGAACAAAGGGCAGGGGAAGCCGTCCGATACCCCAAGAGGGGGAGGATGGTCGTGGAGAAGGAGGAGGAGGAGGAGAAGGCGGAGGAGGGCGAAGAGGAGGAAGGAGGAAGAGACTGGACAAGGAGGAGGAGGAGGAGGAAGAGGAGGAGGAGGAGGTGGAGGAGAAGTGGCGAGCCCAGGGGGCATCCTTGAGCGTCTTGGTTGCTTCGGGTGTCCTCTTGAGGCGTCTTGCGGTTCTCTTGGGAGCCTCTTGGAGGCCTTTCGGGCGCCTCTTGGGGCCTCCTGGGCGCCTCTTGGGGCCCTCTTGGGCGCTCTTGGGTGCCTTGGGAGCGCTCTTCGGGCCATCTTGGAGGACATCGATACAAACAGAGGGGAGCTTAAACTAACCCTGCCAGTCTAGAGTGCCTAAAATCGCCTCTTGGGGTGCTCTTGGAGCGCTCCTGGGACCTCTTGGAGCCCTCTTGGGGCTCTCTCTTGGGCCCCTCTTGGGGTCCTCTTGGGCCCTCTTGGAGCCACTGAGCCGGTCTGGCACCGTCAGGTTGTGTATCTGTTGTGCCACGGTGATCTTCGTAGTCCCAATTGTCGTCATACCATGAATCATCAAGCCAGCCGTCGTCACAATGCTGATCGCCATACCAGCTGCCACCAGTCCACGCGTCATTGTGCCATGAATCATATTGCCACTCATCGTCATACCAGCTGTCATCATACCAACTGTTGTCATTCCACTGATCGTTGCCGTCGGCCATGTAGCCGCCAGTGCCGGGAATCTGAGCTGGGGTCTGACTCTTGGCCAAGCGCATGATGGTCCTTGATGTCGCCGTGGCGATCGAGGTTTCCGTTTACCAGAAGCAGGATGTGATCTAAGTTTGGCTTCTCGCTGCTTGAGTGTTTGAGAAGCTGGTGGTTGACAGCAACGTTGTTGAGATTGAGATTGTCCAGACGATTGGCCTCCTCATAGGTGTATTCGAACTCTGCCATATATTCCAAAGGAGAAAGCCTTCCTCGCCTGAGATCGTAGAACTGATCGATCGTGCCAGTGGCCATCTGCTGGTTATCAGCACCATATCTGCGAGAGAGAATACGCATCAAGACCTGAACGCCGCTCTCGGTGGCTGCCACGAGAACAGTGCCGGCGTCGTCCCACTGCTGAGGTTATCCGGGATAAGCCAGCGCAGCGTCTCCTTGAAGGTTGGCACCAGCGTGGGTGGTGATCTGCAGTCCGAGAGCCATGTTGTAAGGTCTGCCTTGGAGTCTGCCAGCCACTGCCGGTCCAACTGGGTCTGCGTTAAGGTCGGTCATGCGATACCACAAACGAAGGCGTTCCAGAGATCGTCTGAATGGGTAATGCATGAGAGCCGGTCTCCATCCCGGCGGTGTGCCCTTCGTGTACGCGTCGAGCGGGAGTCTGGTGTGTTCCGACATGTGGTTGACGTAGTATTCCTTCTGCTAGTGGATGTCCGTGATCTCGGCGAGAGTGTCGCCGTCGCTGTACCTTTCGTAATGGATGTCGAGGTTTCTATCCGTGATCGTGATGCCGCCTGGGTCGGCGGGCACGTCCCGCCGCTATCAGCGCGCGCTGCCTCTCGCTGGAGAGGCGATAGCGGATGGAGCCCGGAATGAACCAGGCTCCGCTACCAAACTCGACTTTTCAAGCTTGAGGCAGAAAGGTCAGCGGGCAAGCAACCGACCCTGTTCTACATTCACAGTCACATCTCCCTTCTACTCTGCATTGCGCCGGGAGGCCGGCAATCTATCCACAAACTAACACCTCCTCCTCCTCCTCCTCCTCCTCCTCCTCCTCCTCCTCCTCCTCCTCCTCCTCCTCCTCCGCCTCACTCCTCCTCGCGCTTGTTCTCTTCCATCTCTTCCTCCTCGTCCTTGTGTGAGTGTTCCTCCTCGTTGTCCTCCTGCTCCCCTCGCTGCCCTTCCCGTCCTGCACGCTGACATCCTCGTCATCCGCCGCCTTGTCGTCGTCATCATCCTTCTCTTCTTTCCCCCCTCACGAGCCCAATGGGTAAACGTGGCGCTTCCCGTTCTTGTCCGATCAGGTTCATCGCTGGACAGGCGCTCGTCCTCTGCACGTCGCGGAGAAGCATTGATGTGGTGGCTCGCAGTTCTCGTGAGAAGTGCAAAAATCGTTGCCTGGTGGTTGTTGGTGCGGAGAATCGAATGCCCCGCTCACCATCAGGAGCCCGGGGACACCGCCAGCAGCACCAGCGGCACCAGGACCTCGAAGCCAACGCCGCGGGCAAGCGCACACGAGGACCTGTTGCGAGCTGGCAGGTCGTCGTAGTCGTCGCCAGGAGACGGAGCAGGAGGAGGAGGAGGAGGAGGAGGACGGGGAGGCAAAGGGGCAGACACAGGCAGTCTGGCAAGATTGGCGCGTGGCCAGTCTAATATTGACCCCAGGCTGAGCTCCACAGTGTGCTGCCAGGAGAGAGCCTGAGCCTGGGCCAGCTCCGGATGGAGGCAGCGGACATCCCGATCGAGTGTGCATCTGCCTGACGGGAGTGTTCGAGTTGCTTCCACCATTCGACGAACAGCTAGCTCGCTCGATGCAGTGACCAGATCGTCCCTCTCTCCCGCAAGGATCGGGGTGGGAAAGCCACCCCTCGCCTGAGTCGCATGAGTCAGTTGACATGGCAACAGTTCGTTGACCGCGGGCCAGCGTACTGTCATCATGCGTGTCGGGACGCGGTTGCCGCCCGGGGCGGGAGTCAGGGATCCGGGAGTGTAGCCCGAGGCTTTCCTGCCTGCCTGGTCCGCCTTGGATTCTGCTCTTCGCCACCGCCTCCTCCTGGGGCCGCCAGAGCTCATCTGAGCCCCCGAACGGCCCCCAAGTGGACCGCGGATCCTGGCACCACTGCGGCACAGATGTTTACATCGGTGCGAGTGGTTTTGTGTCAAACGCGCATTGGTCTGGGAGCTCTTTTGCTTTGGGGGGGGCTCTATTGGGGCCTCTTCGGTGCTCTTCGGGGCCCCCAGGCGCCTCGGTAACGTGGGCGCGTCGGCCCACCAGCTGCGGGGGGTGAGGTCATACTCGCAGGTCCAACCTGCCTGCTCGTCAGTCCTTTGTCATCCCGATTGTAAATCTCCGAAGAAAGTTGCGCATAGCCCCCCCGCAATTGCGGGTACGACTGAGGGGGCGGCGGTGTCTTCGGCAGTCTGCGAAGCTCGGATGAAGCCCGCCCCAGGCGCCGATTTTTTCGTCAGAGCAACGTGGGTGGGTCGCAGGGTGGCTCGCCGGGTGGTTCGCTGGGTGGGCCGCAGGGTGGGTCGCGGGGTGGGTCGCGGGGTGGGTCGCGGGGGAGTCGCGGGGCGGGTGGCGGGCGGGTCGCGGGCGAGGACGACGACAACAACGCAATTACGCTACCGAGGAACCCCACATACTTATATTATGGCTGGAGTGATGAGAGCTGAAGTGAAGCATGTGAGAATGATGTTCGTGGCCGTTGCCCCGCCGATACCGCTGTGCCCTGGACGACCGTCACGGATAGTGGCCGCGGTGAGAGACCACCCCCTGCGCACCCCCTCATGGTGTCGAGAATATGCCATGCCTGCTGTGCCTTGGACGACCGACACGGATAGCGGCCGCGGTGAGAGACCACCCCCTGCGCACCCCCGATGGTGTCGAACATATGCCATGCCTGCTGTGCCCTGGACGACCGTCACGGATAGCGGCCGCGGTGAGAGACCACCCCCTGCGCACCCCCTGTGGTGTCGAGACAGTCCCACGCATGTTGTGCCCGGGACGACAAAGGCGCATAGCGGTCGCACTGAGGGACAACCCCGTTATGGTGCCGAGGAAGTGCCACGCGTGCTGTGCCGACCGGGGCGTATACAGGCCGCGGTGAGAGACCACCCCCTGCGCACCCCGTAAGGGGTCGAGAAAGTGCCACGCGTGCTGTGCGTGGACGACCGGGGCGTATAGAAACCGCGGTGAGAGACCACCCCCTGCGCACCCCCTACGGTGTCGAGAAAGTGCCACGCCTGCTGTGCCTGGACGACTGCGGCGTATAGAGACCGCGGTGAGAGATCAGCCCTTGCGCATTCCTCATGGTGTCGAGAAAGTGCCACGCCTGCTGTGCCTGGACGACTGGGGCGTATAGAGACCGCGGTGAGAAACCACCCCCTGCGCACCCCCTACGGTGTCGAGAATATGCCATGCCTGGTGTGCCCTGGAAGACTGGCGCGTATAGAGACGGCGGCGAGAGACCACCCCCTTGCGCACCCCCTATGGTGTCGAGAAAGTGCCACGCCTGCTGTGCCTGGATGACCGGGGCGTATAGAGACCGCGGTGAAAAAACACCCCCCCCGCAGCCCCTATGGTGTCGAGAAAGTGCCATGCCTGGTGTGCCCTGGACGACCGGGGCGTATAGAAACCGCGGTGAGAGACCACCCCCTGCGCACCCCCTAAGGTGTCGAGAAAGTGCCACGCCTGCTGTGCCTGGGCGACTGGGGCGTATAGAACGCGCGGTGAGAGACCACCGCGGTGAGAGCCACCCCCTGCGCCCAACCCCTTTACAAACGGTTTGCCGAAAGAGTGCCATGCCTGGGGGTGCCCTGGACGACCCGGGGCGTATAGAAACCGCGGGAGAGACCACCCCCTGGCGCACCCCCTAAGGTGTCGATGCAGTGCCGAACGCGTGCTGTGCTGGACGACCCGGGCCGGATAGAACCGCGGTGAGAGACCACCCCCTGCGCACCCCCTACGGTGTCGAGAAAGTGCCATGCCTGGTGTGGCGCTGGGACGACCGGGGCGTATAGACACGCGGTGAGAGACCACCCCCTGCGCACCCCCTAAGGGGTCGAGAAGTGCCACGCCTGCTGTGCCTGGACGACTGGGGCGTATAGAGACCGCGGTGAGAGACCACCCCCTTGCGCACCCCTCATGGTGTCGAGAAGGTGCCACGCCTGCTGTGCCTGGACGACCGGGGCGTATAGACGCCGCGGTGAGAGACCACCCCCTGCGCACCCCCTGTGGTGTCGAGAAAGTGCCACGCCTGCTGTGCCAGGACGACTGGGGCGTATAGAGACCGCGGTGAGAGACCACCCCCTGCGCACCCCCTGTGGTGTCGAGAAAGTGCCACGCCTGCTGTGCCTGGACGACTGGGGCGTATAGAGACCGCGGTGAGAGACCACCCCCTGCGCAGCCCCTATGGTGTCGAGAATATGCCATGCCTGGTGTGCCCTGGAAGACTGGCGCGTATAGAGACGGCGGCGAGAGACCACCCCTTGCGCACGGTGTCGAGAAAGTGCCACGAGCTGTGCTGTGCTGTGCTGAGCTGAGCCGTGCTGGGCTGTGCTGAGCTGTGCTGAGCTGTGCTGTGTGCTGAGCTGAGCTGAGCTGTGTGCTGAGCTGTGCTGTGCTGTGCTGTGCTGAGCTGAGCTGTGCTGTACGAAGAGTGAGGTGTGTGTGTGTGTGTGAGTGTCGCGGGTGCGGCGCGGCAGGGAAGAAAACCAGAACCCCACGAAGCATGTGGGGAATTCTTGATGATGATAATGCTGATGATGTTGATGATGATGATGATGATGATGATGATGATGATGGCGCCCCCCTTGCTTGCGTACCCCTGTGGCCTCAAGAACAAGTGACGCGCGCTACGCCCTGGTAGACTCCACCCCCTGCGCACCCCCCATGGTGTCGAGAAAGTGCCACGCCTGCTATGCCTGGACGACTGGGACGTATAGAGACCGCGGTGAGAGACCACCCCCTGCGCACCCCCTGTGGTGTCGAGAAAGTGCCACGCCTGCTATGCCTGGACGACTGGGGCGTATAGAGACCGCGGTGGAGAGACCACCCCCTGCGCACTCCCCTGTGGTGTCGAGAAAGTGCCACGTCCTGCCTATGCCTGGACGACTGGGGGCGTATAAGGACGGCGGTGAAAATAGAAACCACAACCTGCGCACCCCTGTGTGTCGAGAAAGTGCCACGCCTGCTATGCTGGACGACCTGGGGCGTATAGAGACCGCGGTAGAAGACGCACCCCCTGCGCACCCACCTGTGGTGTCGAGAAACTACCACTCCTTGCTATTGCCTGGACGACGGGGTATAGCGACCGCAGTGAGAGACCACCCCCTGCGCACCCCCTGTGGTGTCGAGAAAGTGCCACGCCTGCTATGCTTGGACGGCTGGGGCGTATAGAGACCGCGGTGAGAGACCACCCCCTGCGCACTCCCTGTGGTGTCGAGAAAGTGCCACGCCTGCTATGCCTTGACGACTGGGGCGTATAGAGACCGCGGTGAGAGACCACCCCCTGCGCACCCCCTGTGGTGTCGAGAAAGTGCCACGCCTGCTATGCCTGGACGACTGGGGCAGTAATGAGACCCGCGGTGAGAGACCACCCCTTGCGCACCACTGTTGGATGGTCGAGAAAGGTGCCACCCTGCTATGCCTTGACGACTGGGCGTATAGAGACCGCGGGTGAGATACCACCCCCTGCGCACCCCTGTGGTGTCAAAGTGCCACGCCTGCTATGCCCTCTGGAACGACTGGGCGTATAGGGACCGCGGTGAGAGACCACCCCCTGCGCACCCCTGTGGTGTCGAGAAGGTGCCACGCCTGCTATGCCTGGACGACTGGGGCGTATAGAGACCGCTGTGAGAGACAACCCCCTGCGCACCCCCTGTGGTGTCGAGAAAGTGCCGCGCCTGCTATGTCTGGACGACTGGGGCGTATAGAGACCGCGGTGAGAGACCACCCCCTGCGCACCCCCTGTGGTGTCGAGAAAGTGCCACGCCTGCTATGCCTGGACGACTGGGGCGTATAGAGACCGCGGTGAGAGACCACCCCCTGCGCACCCCCTGTGGTGTCGAGAAAGTGCCACGCCTGCTATGCCTGGACGACTGGTGCGTATAGGGACCGCGGTGAGAGACCACCCCCTGCGCACCCCCTGTGGTGTCGAGAAAGTGCCACGCCTGCTATGCCTGGACGACTGGGGCGTATAGAGACCGCGGTGAGAGACCACCCCCTGCGCACCCCCTGTGGTGTCGAGAAAGTGCCACGCCTGCTATGCCTGGGCGACTGGGGCGTATAGAGACCGCGGTGAGAGACCACCCCCTGCGCAACTCCTGTGGTGTCGAGAAAGTGCCACGCCTGCTATGCCTGGACGACTGGGGCGTATAGAGACCGCGGTGGGAGACCACCCCCTGCGCACCCCCTATTGTGTGAAGGTGCCGCCTGGGCTGTGCCTGGACGACCGGGGCGTATAGAGGCCGCGGTGAGAAACCACCCCCTGCGCACCCCCTATGGTGTCAACAAAATCCGGGGCGTATAGAGACCGCGGTGAATAACCACCCCCTGCGCACCCCCTATGGTGTCAAGAATATGCCATGCCTGGTGTGCCCTGGAAGATTGGCGCGTATATAGGCCGCGGTGAGAGACCAGCCCCTGCGCACCCCCTACGGTGTCGAGAAAGTGGCACGCCTGTTGTGCCTGGACGACTGGGGCGTATAGAGACCGCGGTGAGAGACCAGCCCTTGCGCACCCCTTATGGTGTCGAGAAAGTGCCACGCGTGCTGTGCCTGGACGACCGGGGCGTATAGAAACCGCGGTGAATGACCACCCACTGCGCACCCCCTACGGTGTCGAGAAAGTGCCACACCTGCTGTGCCTGGACGACTGGGGCGTATAGAGACCGCGGTGAGAAACCACCCCTTGCGCACCCCCTATGGTGTCGAGAAAGTGCCACGCCTGCTATGCCTGGACGACTTGGGCGTATAGAGACCGCGGTGAGAGACCACCCCCTGCGCACCCCCTATGGTGTCGAGAATATGCCATGCCTGGTGTGCCCTGGAAGACTGGGGCGTATAGCGACCGCGGCGAGAGACCACCCCCTGCGCACCCCTTATGGCGTCAAGAAAGTGCAACGCTTGCTACGCCTGGACGACTGGCGCGGCAGGGAAGAAAACCAGAACCCCACGAAACATGTGGGGAAGAAAACCACGAGCTGCGCTGTGCTGAGCTGAGCTGAGCTGTGTGCTGTGCTGAGCTGAGCTGTGCTGTGCTGTGATGTGCTGTGCTGTGCTGTGCTGTACGAAGAGTGAGGTGTGTGTGTGTGTGTGTGTTTGTTTGTGTGTGTGTGTGTGTGCGTGTGTGTGTGTGTGTGTGTGTGTGTGTGTGTGTGTGTGTGTGTGTGAGTGTCGCGGGTGCGCCGCGGCAGGGAAGAAAACCAAAACCCCACGAAGCATTGGACGACCGGGGCGTATAGAAACCGCGGTGAGAGACCACCCCCTGCGCACCCCCTGCGGTGTCCAGAAAGTGCCACGCCTGCTGTGCCTGGACGACTGGGGCGTATAGAGACCGCGGTGAGAGACCAGCCCTTGCGCACCCATTATGGTGTCGAGAAAGTGCCACGCCTGCTGTGCCTGGACGACTGGGGCGTATACAGGCCGCGGTGAGAGACCACCCCCTGCGCACCCCCTATGGTGTCGAGAAAGTGCCACGCCTGCAGTGCCTGGACGACCGGGGCGTATAGAAACCGCGGTGAGAGACCACCCACTGCGCACCCCCTACGGTGTCGAGAAAGTGCCACGCCTGCAGTGCCTGGACGACCGGGGCGTATAGAAACCGCGGTGAGAGACCAGCCCTTGCGCACCCCTTATGGTGCCGAGAAAGTGCCACGCCTGCTGTGCCTGGACGACTGGGGCGTATACAGGCCGCGGTGAGATATTGTGTCGAGAAGGTGCCACGCCTGCAGTGCCTGGACGACCGGGGCGTATAGAGGCCGCGGTGAGAGACCACCCACTGCGCACCCCCTATGGTGTCGAGAAAGTGCCACGCCTGCTGTGGCTGGACGACCGGGGCGTATAGAGACCGCGGCGGGAGACCACCCCCTGCGCACCCCCTACGGTGTCCAGAAAGTGCCACGCCTGCTGTGCCTGGACGACTGGGCGTATACAGACCGCGGTGAGAGACCACCCCCTGCGCACCCCTTATGGTGTCGAGAAAGTGCCACGCCTGCAGTGCCTGGACGACCGGGGCGTATAGAGGCCGCGGTGAGAGACCACCCCCTGCGCACCCCCTACGGTGTCGAGAAACTGCCACGCCTGCCGTGCCTGGACGACGGGGCGTATAGAAACCGCGGTGAGAGACCACCCCCTGCGCACCCCCTACGGTGTCCAGAAAGTGCCACGCCTGCTGTGCCTGGACGACTGGGGCGTATAGAGACCGCGGTGAGAGACCAGCCCTGCGCACCCCTATGGTGTCGAGAAAGTGCCACGCCTGCTGTGCCTGGACGACCGGTGCGTATAGAGACCGCGGTGAGAACCACCCCCTGCGCACCCCCTATTGTGTCGAGAAGGTGCCACGCCTGCTGTGCCTGGACGACCGGGGCGTATAGAGGCCGCGGTGAGAAACCACCCCCTGCGCACCCCCTACGGTGTCAAGAAAGTCCGGGGCGTATAGAGACCGCGGTGAGTAACCACCCCCTGCGCACCCCCTTATGGTGTCAAGAATATGCCATGCCCGGTGTGCCCTGGAAGACTGGCGCGTATAGAGGCCGCGGTGAGAGACCAGCCCCTGCGCACCTCCTACGGTGACGAGAAAGTGCCACGCCTGCTGTGGCTGGACGACCGGGGCGTATAGAAACCGCGTTCAGAGACCACCCCCTGCGCACCCCCTACGGTGTCGAGAAAGTGCCACGCCTGCTGTGCCTGGACGACTGGGGCGTATAGAGACCGCGGTGAGAAACCACCCCTTGCGCACCCCCTATGGTGTCGAGAAAGTGCCACGCCTGCAGTGCCTGGACGACCGGGGCGTATAGAGACCGCGGTGAGAGACCACCCCCTGCGCACCCCCTATGGTGTCGAGAATATGCCATGCCTGGTGTGCCCTGGAAGACTGGCGCGTATAGAGACCGCGGCGAGAGACCACCCACTGCGCACCCCCTATGGCGTCGAGAAAGTGCAACGCTTGCTACGCCTGGGCGACTGGCGCGGCAGGGAAGAAAACCAAAACCACCCTGAAACATGTGGGGAAGAAAACCACGAGCTGTGCTGTGCTGAGCTGAGCTGAGCTGTGCTGTGCTGTGCTGCGCTGTGCTGTGTGCTGAGCTGAGCTAAGCTGTGTGCTGTGCTGAGCTGAGCTGAGCTGAGCTGTGCTGTGCTGTGCTGTGCTGTGCTGTGCTGTGCTGTGCTGTGCTGTACGAAGAGTGAGGTGTGTGTGTGTGTGTCTGTGTGTGTGTGAGAGTGTCGCGGGTGCGGCGCGGCAGGGAAGAAAACCAGAACCCCACGAAGCATGTGTGGAACAATGCAATCCAATACAATTTGTAGCAAATATACAATTATCGGGTACAATGGATATGTTGCATTAAGGCGTTCGCCGAAAAAAATATCGCTGCCGCTCAGCAGGTCACCTCCGTACGTGGATTATTTGGCCTACGCCGCGCCGCCGACCTTTTGGGTGTTGCGTGACTTATACTTGTATTTACATCGAAGACGCCTACGGCGAATCGCCGCCGCCCACTGCCTTTTTGGAAGCGCTTGCGTCGCCGAAACTTGGGTTTGAGCTTGGCCAAGCTATCGGGCCAAGTGTTCCCCGAATGAGTTTCGAAAGCTTTCGGGGAACGCGGAGCCGGGCGAACTATCGGACCAGGCGGTTTCCGAATTTCCGGGTTTCCTGGAGGACGTTTTGGAGGGCTCTTGGGCTGTCTTGGAGGCCTCTGGCGGGTCTTTTGGGCTCTCGAAGCCTATATTCAGGCCGTTTGGGGCCGTCTTAGGTGCATCTTGGGGCCATTTTCGCCGTCTTCGAGGCCTATTCGGCCGTCTTGGAGGCATATCGGAGGCCGTCTTAGCCGTCATGGAGGCCATCTTGGGCGTCTTGGAGGCCTCTTGTGCCGTCTTGGGAGCCTCTTGGGTCGTCTTGGGGACCTTTTGGAGCCGTCTTGGGGGCCTCTTGGAGGCCTCTTGGGCGATTTCGGGGCGATCTTAGGGAACTCTTGGGCCGTATGGGGCTGTCGGAAGGTCGAAACGAAGCAAATGCCCAAATCCTTCAAACAATTCATGAAACGAAGGAACAAAAACATAATTTTGGGTTTTGCGGGGCCTCGTGGAGGACCTCTGGGAGGCCTCGTGAGCCGTTTTGGATGCATCTTGGACCCTCTTGGACAGTTCTGAAAGCCATCTTGGACCATCTGAGGCGGACTTGGAGGCCATCTTGGGCCATCTTGCCCGTCTTGGAGGCATCTTGGAGCCCATTTGGGGCCATCTTGGGCATGAGAGGCATTGACATGTGCAGTTTCGGGTCTCTTCGGGTGGCGGGCGGGACGGGCCGAAGCCCCAGTGAGTTTTCTGAAAGAACCAAGCCCGTTTGGGATTTATCACGCCAAACACCCTCGTGATAAATCAACAGGGGGCGGCGGATGACGGAAAGAACGAGGTACGAGCGAGAGACGTTGCGCAGGGGGCGAAGCCCTTATAGGGAAGGGGTCTGGGGGAGGCGGGGGGGACAAAAGTATAGTTGCCCTCGCACCTCGGTTTTTCCAGTGAAGAGGCTTTCGGGCGGCTCCCATGGCCTGTTTCTTTGTATTTGTTCGGGCCAGCCGGCCAGAGGGCCCCAAAACGGCCCGGCCGCAAGAGAGTTTCAGATGGCCTCCAGACGGCCCAAGAGAGTCCCGAAACGGTTCCTGAGGCCTTCAAGAGGGCATCCAAAAGGCTTGAGGAGACCACAAACTATGATTTCAGGATGGTTGTTTCCAGGTGTTGCTGGTTCTCCCCTTTTCAATCCCAGAAGGGCCCCAGACGGCCCAAGGGG
>CAUYUJ010006780.1:77137-107137 GCA_963575745.1 Prorocentrum cordatum
CGTCTGGAGGCCATTTTGACCCATTCGGGCCTTCTTGGAGGACGTCTTGGAGGGCTCTTGGGCCGTCTTGGAGGCCATCTTGAGCGTCTTGGAGGCCTCTTGGGCCGTCTTGGGGGCCTCTTGGGGCCGTCTTGCGCCTCTTGGGCGATCTTTGGGGGCACTTGGGCCGTCTCGGGCCGTCGGAAGGCCGACAAAAAAGCAAATGCCACAATCCTTCAAAAACTCATGGGATATCAATGACTTTGACCTTTTCGGGCCTTCCTGGAGGCCCTCTTGGAGGCCTCTTGGGCCATCTTAGGGCCATCTTCGGCCATCTTGGTGGGCTCCTGGCCCGTCTGACGCCGTCGGAAGCCGTTTGGGGCGCCTCTCTGGGCCGACTTGGGGCCCTCTTGGAATGCTCCAGGGCCGTCTTGGAGTCCATCTTGGGCGTCTTCAAGGCCACCTGGGCCGTCTTGGGGGCCTTTTGGGGCCGTCTTGGGGGCCTCTTGGCCCGTTCTGGGGCCATCTTGGAGGCCTCTTGGGCAATATTTGGGCGATCGTTGGGGGCTCTTGGGCCGTCCCGGGCCGTCGGAAGGCCGAAATGAAGCAAATGTCAACATCCTTCAAACACTTTCGGCAAAATCAGCGTTTTCCACATATCCTAAGATGGGGTTCTTGTTATTACTTGGACGGCGCCGACTCCAACCAGAACCAGAACCCCTCCTCTCCTCCCTCCTCCTCCTTGCTTTCTTCCTCCTCAAACTTACTCTTGCACAGACTTGCTCTCACCCATAATCATTTATACCGAGACCTAGTCATACTCAGACTTACTCATACACAGACTTCCTCACGATCACATTCATTTATACCCAGACCACGTCATACTCAGACTTACTCATATTCAGTCTCGCTATCCTAAGATAGTCAAAGTGTATGTGCAGCGTCCCCCTTCGAGCCTTTCCGTTCCGTTGCCGCCTGTGCTCAAGGCGGCCAGCCAGTGCTTTCTTTTCTTGTACTGATGTGGAGATTGGCGCCGCTGCGCCCGGTGGAAAAAGGTGATCTTCCTTGTCGCTGCTGCGTGGCTGACGCCGATCCGCTCATTTGACCGTGGTAGCGGAGCCTCGGTCCATCGGCCGGGGCTTCACTGTGCGCTTCGCTGCTGGACGCCAAGTTCCAGTTCGATCATATCGACGCTGGATCTGCCTCGTCTCCTTCCCGATCGCCGAGGATACAATTGTGAGGTGCGAAGCCCTGTCTTTGAGAACTGTACTATGGCTTCGTATATGGCGGACTCCCTCACATATGCTGATCCTGCACAGATCATGGCCTCAATGAAGGTACCACCGGCATGGTCGCCAGAATGGAGTTCACGTTATCCGTTTCGACGATGGCTTAGAGATGTCACATTGTGGAGTATAGCGACGGAGATACCAGAAGCTGCTCAGGGTGCTGCCGTGGTGCTCCGTCTCGGAGGCGCTGCGAGAGAGTTCGCTGATGAGTTGGACGCGCAGATCCTACAGCAGGGGCAGGTACTGGACTTACAGGACGGTCTGGGGCCACGCCAGGTGACGGGTTTGGCAGTGCTGCTGCGGGCCTTGGCTCGCAACTATGTTCTGGAAGCTGGAGAGGATGCAATCAGGGCCATGGCGGAGATGATGGCGTTCTCAGTCCAGCAACACGAGACCATCGACGTGGTTCTGAACCGATTCCGGGTGCTCAAGTCCCGTGCGATTGATCATGAATTGAATCCTGGACCCTCTGGCTGGGCCTGGATGCTTATGACGGGCCTGCGAGTGCAACCGGACGAGTGGTTACACTTACTTGGTAGGTTTGACAACAGGTTGCCTCACGATGAAGAAGAGTTCAGTCGCTTGATTCAAAGTATACGCCGTCGCGGTCATGTTCTTATGCAGGATGGCATCATGAGAGCAGCTGAGAGGGCAGTGCGCATCCTCGGTGCAACGGCTCATCCAGCGCATGCCGACTTCGGCAAAGGCAGACATTTCATGACAAAGGATGCCGTCCAGGGTTTCTTCCCGACGTTTGGAGAGATCAACCAGTGGGGAGGTTTCTTTCCCGCTTCAGCAGCACCGCCGTCGGCATCGTGGTCATCTTCGGGTGCGGCTGCTGCATCGCCTGGAGTCCAGAACGTGCATTTTGATGATGATAATGCTTCGACCAGTGGTACCGACTACTTCGATGAGGGCCCTCAGGATCTGGCCGCTTACCTTGCTGACGTAGACCCAGGGATGCATGGTGATGTTCTGCGTCATGAATATATCATGTCGAGACGACGTTGGAGGCAGTTCAGTGGACGACCCTCTCGATTCCATCGTCGCCATGGTCGCGAAGGTTCCAAGTATGGTGGCAAGAATCGCGGTCGGGGCTTGCTTGGCAAAGGCTTTCACTGCGAACATGATCCGACCGCTGCTGCTGCAGCTTCCTCCGTGCCGAGTGCCGCTCCAGGCTTCGTGGGCGCGGCATACCAGACAGGCAAGAAAGGAGGAAAAAGTTTTGGCGGGGGTGGAGGAGCTGGCGCTGGCAAAGGCAATCCCCGCGATGCTCAGGGTAATGTGCTTCGTTGTCATGTGTGCAATAGCGACCAGCACCTCGCCAGAGAGTGCCCGCAGAAAGGAAAGGGCGCTCGCGCCTTCGTCACTCACGAAGATGGTCGTGGCTACGACGGTGGCGGAGGCGGATACGGCGGGGTCTCACATGGCAGCGCTGGTGGAGGCTGGTTCGCTACGGCGGCTGACGTGCACAAGCAGTTGGCGCTGGAGGACGAGACGTTCGACGGCTGCGAGGACTGCTCTGATGACTGGCACGAATACGACGGGGATGACGATTGCTACGACAACGAAGGTTTGCCCAAGGGCAAGAACCGCAAGGGCAAGGGCAAACGGGACACAGGCAAGGGCCCAGATCGACAGCGTGGTGGATCTCATGCTCAGACCACGCAGCCGAGCAGCATATTGAGTTCGAAGATGCACCAGCGCAAGATCCATGCTGACGAGGAGGCCGCCCTGATTGTCAAGCGTGCAGCTGCAGTGGCTACGCCCAAGTCCTACATGTCGCCACCTCCTCACCAACCTCCAGAGTTGAGAGAAGTGGCGCCGATCGCACCTCCTCCTGCTCGTGATTCGTCAGTGCCGGTGGCGGCCAGTGCTGCAGCTGTCGTTTCGCCTTTCTTGCATAAGAACACGGGCAGACAAGGTTTGTTCTTCCCGACTCAGGAGCGTAGCCGTTCACTCGCTCGACAGCGTCTTGGAGCCCGGCATGCTCGCACACGGCTGCCTGACGGCCGCGAGGCCTTGCTGGTGGACCCGGGGGCTCACGACAACCTGACTGGCAGTGAGTGGTTCAAGCGTGTTTCTGATATCTGGGCTCGCCGCGGTGTCGAGGTCGAGTTCAAGAAGATGGATAGGCCGATTGGAGTGGAGGGTGTTGGCAACAATGCTGATGCCTGTATCAATCGAGGTCGGGTTCCTCTTGCGCTTGCTGGTGGTGAAGAAGGTGGCTACGACGCTCCCATCGCGCCGAACTCTTCAGTGCCGGCTTTGCTGGGCAACAAGGCCTTGCGTCGCAATCGAGCCATTGTGGACTGCTTTAACGGCATCTTGTACTTCATCGGTCCTGGTGACCACTAGCTTCTGCTCCCCCCCGGCTCAAAGGAATATCAGCTGGAGCTTTCGCAGTCAGGTCACTGGATGCTTCCAGTGACGGAGTTTGAGGACCAGAATATCGGCCAGATCAGCGCGAGCTCCAGGCTTGCTGACAACGCTGGTCTTCATCTTCTCCATTCATCCTCTTCCTGACGGGGCGGCAGCGTGACTTCGAGCGCCGTAGACTCGGCACGGCGTTCGGATCCAGGTCGCGCAGCTGAAGTATTGCCGAGCAGAACTGGTACTCTTCCGACCTTGAGTGCAGCTACCCTCGTCAGTGGGTTACCTCGTGCGCTCCCTCCTCATTCTAGTCCAACGGCTAAGGCCGAAGTTGCACAACACCAGGTTGGGTCTGCGGATGCGGCCCGCAGTGATGGCGAGCCTGCTGAGTCTGAGCTTTCAACCTCGACTTCGGCGGCCTGGCCACGAGGTGTTCCTGGAGTCCGTGAGCTTCCATCCTCCGGTACTTCGGCGCAGCCTTCGCCGCTGCCTGCACCCCCTCTGGGTGTCACGTGTGGTCCTGACGTCGCCTGTCCTGTGGTCAAAGCACCTCCGTCGGCTTCGTTGGCATTTCAGTCTCGTGCACCTGTTGAGCATGGACCTCATCCTTTGGAGGTTCCCAATTCGAGTGCTGACTTGGCGCCCTTGCCGTCTGATGAGAATTTGGTATCCCATTTTGGTGTGCCTTCTGTCATCACCTTGATGTTCGTCGACGATTCTGACGATCTGGTGCGGCAGCAGACTTTGCATGAGAAGCTGGCCGCTACTGGTATCGTGTCTACGGCAATGGCTTTAAGATCTACGGAGATGCTGACCACCGCCGCCATGGACCGAGCCAGCAAGACACCACGTGAACGGTGCCCTGCCTTGCTGTGGGTGACACCCAAGGGCGCAGCGCTGGGCGGCCCTACTCGACATGATCGCCGGCGGAGCTATGCTGTGGCGTCTTTGGTCCAATGACAGCTGAACGCCGAACGCCCGGTCATAGTCGAAGCCAGTGCAGCATCTTCTGTCTGGGAAGTTGGTGGCTGGGAGCAGATGTGCAACGACTGCCGCCTCAGCCGTCACACTGTCAGGTGGTGCCGATGTGGTATCGCGAATTCTGCTTCTGGATTGCCAAGCCGTCGGGTTTCGAAGCTGCTATCCAATCTTGTCCTGTGCGCAGACTACGACACCTGCAACTGTCCTCAACATCATCACCCGCAGAATGGTCAATGCGAAGAGGTACGACATGAGCTGCGACAGTTTGTTCAGGTGATATCGGAGTTTGTGCTGAAGCCGATAGTTGGACTCAGTGGACGACCCCTGGAGACGGTGCCAGAGTCTGTCGCAGCAACCGGTGGTGCTAAGGTCCGACAGCACTACCCGACGGAGGCTCGCATCAAGCAGAAGCAGCGCGAGGCTGAATTCGGCAAGAAGACTCTTCCCAAGAAGATGGACGACTACGAGAAGCACTGGGATGATTGTGACGATGATCTCAGTTCAACGTTAGTGGATGGTCCAGATTTGTGGTGTGATGACTACAGCTATGATGTATATCGCGTTGCCTGTGTTGACGATGAGGAAGTCGACTTGCAGGCCTTGGAGCATGACGAGGAGGATCTCACCTCGCTCCGTCCTGATGGCATATTTCTCCTCGGCCAAGGTTCTGAACATCAGCCCTGGAGGTTTGTGGATTGTGCAGAGCAGGTCTACTACCACGACGATCTGAAGGCGTTGTATTTGGACTGGGGGCTGCCTGCAGATGAGCACTACTACTGTGACGTGTTGGAGATCTGCGGAGGCCAGGAGCGTACCACTCAGATCCTGGTTCGACGGTTTCATCGTGAAGGCTTCCAGCGAGGACCATATTGTGATCTATGTTGTGGTGCTGATCTCAGTCGCCGCTTTGATTTGCAATGGATATGGCAATATGTTACGCATTGCCAGCCTGTGGTTATCGTGCTTTCCACGCCGTGCACCGGCATGAGGGGCTGGCACCATCTCAACAGAGTTCTGAACCCGAGCACTTGGGAGGCCAGTCGTGCCAGGGCTTCTTATCTTGGATCGTGTGGTGCTGAGTTTGCTGGTCATCAACTTGCAGTGGGCAATCACTTTCTTAATGAGCAGCCCCTGGGCTCTGATGTCTACGAGCTCGAAGGTTGGCTTTCGCTGCGTGCTGACACTCGAGTGGTGTCGGCCGTATTCCATCAGTGTCAGGTGGGTCTGGTAGAGGAGAAGTCACGGCTGCCGGTGAAGAAGGCTACCGAACTGATGGCCAGTGACGAACGACTTGTTCGACGCTTTCGCCGACTACTTTGCCGGGGCCACCGAGCCTGTCAACAACATGCGCGTGCTGAGGGAAGTCGCGTGACGCGCAAGTTGCAGGTGTGGCCGTGGCGCATGGCTTCACTCATTGCCGATGGCATTGCTGACGTCCTTCGAGAGCGTTGGAGATCCAAGCCGCCTAGAGTGCACTGGATGAAATTCTCCACCGACGAACGTGATGCGGAAGAGATCGGCCGTTTCCTCAGGAAGTGCAAGACGGGTCATCGTAGGTCCGTCAGGGACTCCGACTGTGCGCCGATGTTGTGCTCCACCAGTGTCTATCGTCACGTTCGCTACAGTAAAGGCACTGTCTCTCTCGCCAAGCAGTTGCTGAGTCGGATGGAGAGTTCTGTTTGTGGGCGCGAACGTCCAGAAGAGCGCCGACGACGAGCGACAGCACCGAGATACAGTATGTTGGCTTTTCCGCTGAGGAATATCACGCGTGCTGCTTGTCTGGGCAGAGCTTCTCAGCATGACCCACGCCATGCACGTGATGATGCCTGTCGGTATCCCCATGTTGCGCCCATGGGCACCGAGTGTCCAGGATGCCTTGCGGGAGCAGTTCGGTCAGACACTCGACACCTTGATGATCCTCGATGTCGCTGGAAGTGGGTGGAGACGCGGGGTAGCGCAGTTGCCCGAGCGCTTGCTGGCCCATCTGCGGTGGCTCCGAGAGGCAGGTCTGCTTCTGGTGTTGCGCCTGCTCGAGCCGCTGGAGCACGCGTGCCCGCTCATCGCGACTCAACCGCTGATGATCCTGGTGGTGGCGACTTGTCGCCTCTGGAGGCTGCTGCTGCGGCAGCTTCGTCATCTTCAGCGTCTGCCTCAGCGCCTGTCGTGCCTGTGCCGGCGACCCCAGCACCTGATGCGGTACCAGAGGTGGCAGCTGCGCCGCCGCCGCCGCCGCCGCCTGCACGACCTCCAGGAGTGGATGCTGCGGTGGGAGCAGATCCACCGTTGGATGATCCTACCAGAGTGCAGCCACCTGCTGCTCAGCGTAGAGCTCGTGCAGCCAGGTCAGAGTTTGGAGTTCAGGCGAATGCCGAAGGGGCTGACTGGTCTGACTGGTCCATGGGGAGAGCGATGAAGCTGCTGCATAGCAAGAACAACATGGTCATCATAAGGACTTTGCGCAAGCTGCATATCAGAATGTGGCATGCGCCGGCGCTGCGTCTCAAGGAGATGCTCATTGCCGCTGGAGCGCCTCAAGAGGCGATCGACTTGATTCAGATTGTGTGCGATGCGTGTCCTGCCTGCCGTGCTTGGCATCGGCCAGGCAAACGGCCTATAGCCACCAGCAGGGTGATCACTGACTTCAATCAGGACGTGCAGATCGACCTGCTGTTCTGGAAGACGAAGATTGTGATGCACATGTTGGACACTCTGGTGCGCTTCTCGGTCGCGGCCATCATTCCAGATCGCAACACGGGCACCATCATCGGTGCCGTCACGCATTACTGGTTCAGGCTGTTTGGAGCCCCGGCTGCACTCACCTCTGATCGCGAAGGGGCCCTCGACAGCGACGAAGCCAGATCCTGGGCTTCGCGCTGGCAGTGCAAGCTGAACCTGCGGCCGAGAGGAGCTCGCGCTCGCATGGTAGAACGGCATCATGAGTTGTTGCGTCATCAGTTTCATCTGGTCGATGAGCAGTGCACCCGTGACGGCGCGCCTGTTCCCGACGAAGCCATCCTGGATGAGTGTGCGCTGGCCAAGAATTGTATGATTTCCATGTCTGGCAACATCACGCCCTATAAGGTTGTGTTCGGTCGCACTATTCCGATGCTCACGGATTTAGAACCAGCTTCTGCCACGGCGCTGGAGGACCAGGACGACGGCATCGACGGGATATCTCGCCACATACATCGGCTACGTGAGGTAGCTATCGCGGCGGTGGTTGGGGCTTCCGCGCAGCAACGAATGGATCGCGCACTCCAGTCTCGCACTCGCCCGGCTGGTGAGTGTCAAAACTTGCAGCTGGGCGACCTGGTCGACATCTGGCGCGACCCGCCCAACAGGGATGTTTCGGGCTGGCGAGGCCCAGCTACCGTGGTGAACGTCAATCGCATACAGGAAGGCGCGGTTGACGTGCAGTGGCAGTCGCGGACGCTCAGTTGCAGATTGGCTGATGTACGACCCTCTCTCAGCATGGATGTGATGGTGGCCACAGAGCACTACCGGCAGTACTGGGAGTTGCCATTGACTTTGGTGCAGGAGTTCGCCGAGAGCATCGAGAAGGGATCAGTAATTTTGGCGTGTGTGAACACTTCGACGGGTTGGAAGTTGTCTAGACACCGTGCCAAGTATCCCATCATTTTTCACGCGATGCTGCACGTTGCGTCGTGTGATCTCAGATTGCAAGGCTGTAGCGGTGGCCGTCTGGGTCACGGTGCCAAGGATCTCGAGTGCATGCCTGGTGTCGACGAGACGCTGTTTATCTTCGGGAAGGCAGGTCATCCGTTCGATTGGCATTGGCAACAAGTTCTTGGCACAGTGAGGATTTCCCTTCCGACGCTGTTCGGAGATGAGTGGCAAAACACGGTTTTCTTGCAGTTCTGTATTGTTGCTTTGGAGGACATCGAGCTTGCTCGGCAGGCTGTCCCTGATGTGCCACATCTTGGCCGTATGTATGAGCAGGTCGACCCAGACGAGGGCAAGTTCCCACCGGGCACTCGTTTTCCAAGAGTTAATCGACCCAGGAGCAAAGACGAGAACGACAAGCAGCTTAGCAAGTCCCGCCGCAGGGACGAACCTCAGGTCATTGTGTTGCCTGGGGACCTCAAGAGACAGCTCTCAATTGGGTCGGGTGCGAGTGGGAATCCTCGACCTCATGTTGCCCCTTGTCTACCTCATGCTCCTGAGGAGCCTCCTGATGCAGTTGACGTGCCTGTGCCAGACAGCGATGTGGACACCGATATCGATGATGAGGATCTGTTCTGGGGTTTTGTCTTCATGGAGAAAGCTTCTCCGTCCGCAGCTCATGTATATTTCGGCGGCCAACTTCCAGCTGTTGAGCTCACGTCCGAAGACATCGAGGGGCCTATCAGCATTGAGTTCTCTCGGAGACAAGCCTGGCGGCTGGGGCTCGCTCCAGACAAGATCGCTAAGGGTCAAGTATTGGTGATGAATATATTCAAGTCCCAGGCTTCGCCAGTCATCGAGCGTGATCTCAACAACCTGTCTGCGGCCGAGATCAGGCAACATCATGATCTGGTGGTTGCGGCGAAGTTGAAGGAGCTGAAGCGTTGGGCTTCTCGTGGCGTCGTAGAGCGTATGCCCAAGAAGGATGCTGATAATCGAATCGACTCTCGCTGGGTCATCAAGTGGAAGATCATCGAAGGTAGCCGCGACGTGAAGGGGCGCTTGACCGTGCGTGGCTTCAAAGATCGGCAGAAGAACGAGAAGGATCGCATGAGGACCGCCGCGGGTACTGCCTCCCGTTGGGGGCAGAGGGTGATATGCTCCATCGCGGCTCAGCATGGCTGGACTCTATGGTCGCTCGACGTCTCGATGGCGTTCTTGCGCGGCAAGACGTTCGAGGAGCTCGATGAAAGGTTCGGTTTCAAGATGAGGAGCTTACAGTTTGATCTTCCCCCTGATGGCGCAGCCCTGCTCAAGCAGATTGAGGGTTTCGAGGACTTCAATGAGGTTACGGAAACCCTGAACATGAAGAAGCCAGGTTTCGGCACGAATGACGCTCCGTGGGCCTGGCAAGTAGACTTGTCGGACACTCTCAAGGAGTTGGGTTTCTTCCCAACCGAAGCTGACCGGCAGTTGTGGTTGATGTTTGACAATGCATTGCTGGTCGCAGTTCTTGGTACACATGTGGATGACTTGAAAGGTGCTTGCAGTGATGAGACGCGTGAGTGGATATTCGCCAAATTTCGTGAGAAGTATGAAGACGTGACAGTGAATCTGGCTCCGTTCGAATGTGTAGGCATTCAACATTCTCAGGATGAGGTGAGCAAAGCTATCACGATCGACCAGAATCACTACGTCTCCCAACTTCGACCGATCAGCAGCACATTACTTACTGGCAAGTCTGATGAAGAATTGGTGGATTGTACGCCGCAGGGCCTGCACTGGAGTCTTCTTGGAGGGGTAGCGTGGCTCACCCTCACGCGTGCTGGTATCGCTGTATTCGTTGGTCGTTTTCAGAGGCACAGTCAGAAGGTTACGGTTGGTGACATCAAAGGTCTCACTACCCTTCTGAAGTGGATCAAGAGGAAGCCTTTCAGTATCAAGTATGCGCGGTTGGAACCGCCTCTGTGTCTCTGTGTGATAGCAGACTCTGCTTATCGTGCTGATGATGCTGACTGTCTAGCTGTTCGTGCCGCTATCTTAGTACTCATTGAGCTTCGAGATGGCATTCCTGGTGGACTGATGCATGTCATTGATTACTATAGTCGTAAGCAGCCGGGAGTCACTCGCAGTACGTTTGGGGCCGAGTTGACCAACCAGTTGGAGGCCTGTGAGCTCGGCATGCTGCACCGCGGTTTCTGGCATCAAGTTCTGACGGGGTCTCGTGGTGCGAAGGAGTTGCATGATGCGGTGAACTCGAATAATATAGATATGAGTCTGTATTTAATTGGTGACGCTCACGCCGTGTTTGCTGCTATCACTGCTGAGGAGATTGCCATGCCCAACGATCGTAGTCAACTGTACGCTGTACGAGCCATGCGAGATCGACTTGACTGTGGCTCGTTAGCTGGATTGCTGCGCTGTGATACGAAGGATCTGCTGTGTGATGCTCTTACCAAGGGTGCAGTTGCTCGGGGTGCTATTGTTGATGCTTTCGGCACTGGACAGTGGCGGATGATGATCAAGGGCCAGGTTCATATCTGGCCGAATGTTTCGTCTGCTGCTTCATTTACCATTATGCGTTGTTGATGAGGGATGTTTTGTCGTAGTTATCCTTTTGTGAGCCTAGCCGCGCGGACACATATGCGGTGGGCTTCACGGTGAGTGCTGCAGTGCGCTGTTGCTTGTGTAGGCTTAGCAGCTTGCCTCTTTGAGGTCAGCTGAGGTCTGTGTAGTCCAGCCAGGACTACTAAGTTGACTTTTGGGGTGATGCTGTGATTGCTCGTGGACGACCGCTCTGGTATCTCGTCTGCGAGCATGGTGCTTCTCCGACGATACTTGCGAATTGGAGATGGTGCCCGAGTCAAAGTGTATATGCAGCGTCCCCCTTCGAGCCTTTCCGTTCCGTTGCCGCCTGTGCTCAAGGCGGCCAGCCAGTGCTGTCTTTTCTTGTACTGATGTGGAGATTGGCGCCGCTGCGCCCGGTGGAAAAGGTGATCTTCCTTGTCGCTGCTGCGTGGCTGACGCCGGTCTGCTCATTTGACCCAGATGGGGTTCTTGTTATTACTTGGACGCCTCCTGCTCATCCTCCTCCTTCCTCTTCTCGTCCCCTCCTCTTCTCGTCTCCTCCTACTCAGACTCACTCGTACTCAGACTTGCTCATACGCAGACTTACTCATACACAGACTTCTCATACACAGACTTACTCATACTCAGACTTACTCATGCCCAGACGTATCATACACATACTTACTCCTAATTCTTCAGACCTGCGCATACTCAGACCTTCATTTAGTCTGACTTACTCAACACACATCAGATTTGGAGGATGTCTCAGGCGGGACGCTGGTTTCAGCACCCTTAATGGGAGCCGCCAGGGGTGTTTGCACGGGCCCGTTCGCAGCCATTTTATGGGGATGGCTCGAGCGGTTTGCTTGTATTCATGCTCAACATCCTTCGCTTGGAGAGCAGATTGTGAGGATGTCTGAGGCGGGGCGCTGGTTTCAGCACCCCGAGGGGGAGCCGCCAGGGGTGTTTGCACTGGCCCGTTCGCGGCCATTTTGTGGGGATGTCTCAGGCGGTTTGCTTGTTTGCATGCTCAACACCTTCTGCTTTCAGAGCAGATTGTGAGGATGTCTCAGGCGGTGCGCTGGTTTCAGCACCCCTAAGGGGAGCCGCCAGGGGTGTTTGCACGGGCCCGTTCGCGGCCATTATATGGGCATATCTCAAGCGGTTTGCTCGTTGTCATGCTCAACATCCTTGGTTTTCATAGGAGGCTTTGAGGATGTCTCAGGCGGGGCGCTGGTTTCAGCACCCCTTAGGGGAGCCGCCAGGGGTGTTTTCACGAGCCCGTTCGCGGCCAGTTTGTGGGGATGTTTCAGGCGGTTTGGCTGTTTTGGTGGGCAGACTCGTCTGCGTTTAGAGCAGTTTGTGCTGATGTCTCAGGCGGGGCGCTGGTTTCAGCACCCCTAAAAGGAGCCGCCAGGGGGTAGGACACGGGCCCGTTCGCGGCCAGAATATTGAGGAGGGGGAAAGAATGGGAGGCTCATATTCAATCATACTCGAAGCTCTCTCTGACTCATACTCATTCACTCGCATTCGGATTCACTCGTCTTCGTCGGCCCTGTCGCCCACGTGGACGCGCTATTATAGTCGAGCGCTCATGAACAGACGCCCGCTATGGCATGGCATAAAAAATGAGATGCACATATGGGGAGCTCCACGCAGTGAGTAACCTTATCTTTTCCCTCTTGGGCCGTCTTGGGCCAGTTTCGAGCCAACGTCGGTCATCTTGGTGGGTTCCTGGCCCGTCTGACGCCGTCGGGAGCCGTCTTGGGGGCCTCTCTTAACCGGCTTTGGGCCCTCTTGGGGCGCTCCGGGGTTGTCTTGGAGGCCATCTTGGGCGTCTTGGAGGCCTCTTGGTTCGTCTTGGGGCCCTCTCGGGGCTGTCTTGGGGGCCTCTTGGGCCGTCATGGGGCCATCTTGGAGGCCTCTTGGGTGCTCTGAGGGCGATCTTGGGGGCCTCTTGGGCCGTCTTGGACAGCGGGAAGGCTTAAAAGAAGCACATGCCAAAATCGTTTTAACCAAAAAGCCAATGGCAAATCAATGATTTGGGGCTCTTCGGGCTCTCCTGGGGGACCTCTTGGCACCCTCTTGGGCCATCATGAGGCCATTTTGGAGCCATCTTGGCCCGTTTTGATGCTTCTTGGGCGATTTAGAAGGCATCTTGGACACTTTGGGGCCGCCTTGGAGGCCATCTTGGACCATCTTGGGCGAACTTGGAGGCCATCTTGGCCGTCTTGGAGGCCAACTTGGGGCAACAAAGGCATCGATGGATGCGTTTTGAGATTCTTCCCGGAGGCCCCGGCGGGACGCGCCGGAGCCCCAGGGGAGTTTTTGTTGGAAAAGAACCAAAGCCAAAACCGAAATCATCTAGCACGCCAGGCACCCCTGCGATGAATCGGCAGGGGGCGGCGGATCGAATGGACTACGGCACATCCCGCCACCGCGACTGGGTTGCGAGTCTGAAGCCACTCGGATAGTTGATAGGAGTCGCGTGGAAGGCGTCTCGTGGGCGTCTTGGAGGCAGATGCTGCACCTCTTGGGGGCCTCCTGGGGGCCTCTTGGGACTTTTTTGCTGCCTCTGGAGCTCCCTGGGGGCTTCTTGGGGCAACCGGGGGACGTCTTGTGGTCGAAGGCTGGGGATGTCCGTCAGGGTTCCCCCTGTGGGTTCCCTCTTGGGGCTGTCATGGCGCGCTCTTGGGCCATCTTGGAGGGCTTCTTGAGCTGTCTTAGGGGCCCTCTTGGGTCGTCTTGGGTGTCTCCTTTGGGCCTCTTGGCCCGTCTTGGGGAGATCTTGAAGGCCTCTTGGGCCGTCTTGGACGTTGTAGACGCCCAAGAAGCGTGTCCATTGGGACTTGGACGATTTTGCTTCTGGAGGCTCTGTTGGGTCGCCTCCTTGGGGCTTCTTGGGGCATCTTGAGGGCCCGTCTGGAGGCCAGCGTAGGCGTTTTGGATAGATCTTTTGCCGATTCGTGGCCCTCTTGACCGTCTGGGAGTCCGGGGGATCTCTTGGGGCCCCCTGGACCCGTTTTGGAGCTTTCGATTCCCCCATTTATGCGTTCGACCAGGCTCCAGGGGACCCTCCCCCTCCAAATCTAGCGGACCCAGCTCCGGGGGGAGGGGTTTGGGGAGGGGGGTGCATGTCACACGCTGGTTAACCCCACGGGGTCGGCGGATTTTGGCCTCCTGGCAATCCTCTTGGAGCCCACTTTGGGCGTCTTCGGGGCCTCTTGAGCCGTCTGAAGGACATCTTGGGCACTGCCATCTTGGCCGTCTTGGGAGCGTCTTGGAGGCCATCTTGGGTTTTCGTTGCCGTCTTGGAGCCATCTTGGCAGTCTTGACTCTTTGGTTGTCTTCGTGCTCGCTTGAGGCCGTCTTGGGGGCCTCTTGGGCCGTCATATGGCCATCACGGCAGCCTCTTGGGCGATCTTTGGGCAATCTTGGGTGTTTGGTGGACCGTCTTGGGCCGTCGGACGGCGGTAAAGGGGCAAATGCAAAAACATTGACCTCTTCGGGCTTTCCTGTATGTCCACATGGATGCCTCTTGGGCCGTCTTGAAGGCCTGTTGGAGCCTCTTTGCGCCGTCTTGGACCACCTGAAAGGCCAGCTTAGGCCGTCGTTGCCGCATCTTGGGCCGTTTTGGAAACGTTTTACTGCCAGCTGGGGTTCTCTTGGAGCGCTGAAGAGCTGTCTTGGAGGCCATCGTGGGCGTCTTGGACGGCTCTTGCGTGGGGCCGTCTTGGGGCCTCTTGGGCCGTCATGGGGCCATCTTGGAGGTCTCTTACGCGATCGTGAGAGCGTCTTGGGCCGTCCTGGGCCGTCGGAAGGTCATCTTCAAGCTCATGCCAAACTCTTTCACCCCCCTGAAGAAAATCAATGATTTGGGCCCTTCGGGCCTTCTGGAGGACCTCTTGGATGTCTCTGGGCCGTCTTGGGTGTCTCTTGGTCGCTTCTTGGGCCGTCTTGAGCTCTCTTGGATCATCTGGGTTGTCTTGGAGGCATCTTCGGACCATCTTGGAAGCCATCTTGGGCCTAGCTTGGGCTCTCTTGGGGCCATCCTGGCCGTCTGGGAGGTCATCTTGAGAGGAGAAGCCGCCGGGAGATGCAACGGGGCAAGCTTTCCGGGTGGCCAGCGCGCTGGGTCGAAGCCCCAGGGGGAGTTTTCAAAGAACCAAAAACCTCTTGAAATCTAAGCCGGGCACCCCTTTGGCAAGACCACAGGGGGCGGCGGATCCAGTGGCTGTTGGCCCAACCCGCCGTCGTGACTGATGGGCTGTAAGTCTGATGGGGGCATGCGTTGCTCGTACCGCCGCCGCCTTGGCTCAAGGCGGCGCAGGCCCACTTTACGTTTTTTCCCCCAATCAGTGCTTGCACTGAAGGGGTTCTAGTGGAAATTGGAAGATTTGGCGAAAGTTTCCCGCCGATTTTGGTGGCCGGCTGGGTTCCCAGGTTCCCGGTTCCCGGGTTCCCGGGTTCCTGGTTTTTGGTTCCGGGCCGATTTCGGTGGGGTCCAGGTTCCCGGGTTCCCGGTCGCTACGCTACGCTACTCCCAATCGGCCCGAAGGACGTGCCAATCTGGAACTCGGGGGGAAACATTTGGCCCGCGCCTCCGGCACCTGGGCAAACCTGCGATCGTCTTGCGTGGATTGCTTCCTGGTCGATCTCCGTTTCGTCGAAAGCCGTCCACATGACTGGGGGGTGATCCCTTACGTGCTGAGGTCTCGCCCGGGTGGCAGGCCCACTGGGCGCCCGTCGCTGAACCGGGGGGGGGGGGCACTGCCCGCAGCGGAGCGGAGCACTTCCAGAGACTTTACGCGCGGAGGGGGGCCCTCGGGCCGGGAGGGCGCAGTCCCGGGCTGACTCTGGTCCTCCTCGCCATCCTGTCCCCAGTCTTCTCCCCTCTCTCCCCATCCCTCTTCTCCCCCTTTCCATTCCCCCCCCCCCCCGTTCTCTCTCTCTCCCCCCTTTTTCCCGCACCCCCTCTCTCCCCCTCCGGAATCCGCAGCGGAATCGGCGCTGGGCGCCTAGCGGCGGCCTGCCGCGCCGCGTTTCGCGGCCAGGAATTCGCAGCGACTGCGGCAGCCAGGCACGAGAGAGCGGGGGTCAGCGGGAGCCAGGCTGAGGCATCTGCTGCATTTTTCCCCGCCCTCCCTCGTGTTCCTCGCCCTCCCTCCTCCTCCTCCTCCTCCTCCTCCTCCCTCCTCCTCCTCCTGCTCCTGCTCCTCCTCCTCCTCCTCCTCCTGCTCCTGCTCCTCCTCCTCCCTCCTCCTCCTCCTCCTCCTCCTCCTCCTCCTCCTCCTCCTCCTCCTCCTCCTCCTCCTCCTCCTCCTCCTCCTCCTCCTTCCCCTCCCTCCTCCTCTCCTCCTCCTCCTCCCCCCCTCCTCCCCCCCTCCTCCACCTCCACCTCCTCCTCCTCCCCCCCCCCCCTCCTCCCCCCTCCCTCCTCCCTCCTCCTCTCCTCCCTCCTCCTCCTCCTCCTCCTCCCGCCTCCTCCTCCTCCCTCCTCCTCCTCCTCCTCCTCCTCCTCCTCCTCCTCCTCCTCTCTCCACCTCCTCCTCCCTCCTCCTCCCCCTCCTCCCCCTCCTCCTCTCCCTCCTCCCTCCTCCTCCTCCTCCTCCTCCTCCTCCCCTCCCCTCTCCTCCTCCCTCCCCTCCTCCTCCTCCGCCTCCTCCTCCTCCTCCTCCTCCTCCTCCTCCTCTCTCCTCCTCCTCCTCCTCCTCCTCCTCCTCCTCCTCCTCCTCCTCCTCCTCCTCCTCCTCCTCCTCCTCCTCCTCCTCCTCCTCCTCCTCCTCCTCCTCCTCCTCCTCCTCCTCCTCCTCCTCCTGTCGATCCTGTGGATCCTTGCGCAGCCAAGCTCCTCCAGGCGAGACAACTGGGCGGCGGGCGACGGCGAGCGACGCGAAAACGAGGCCAGGGCCAGCAGGCGCGCGACCGCACCGCTAGGGCCCCGACCGATGGAGGGGTACAGGCCGACCCACGAAGGATTTGGTGGACGGATCCTTCCCCTCCTTCAGCTGCTTTAGGGTCTTCTCCGCTGGCTTGTTGGGAGGCGCGCCAGGGCACGGACCTCCCAATAGGCACAGCTTGACAGACCCAAAAGCAGCGCACGAATTACACCAAACAGCACGCCCGCCGCTAATCCAGAGCTTATGGCTGGAGTGGGCGAGCCTGGCAAGCCTGGGGAGGCCCGAGCACGGCAGTGCGCACACTGACGCCTCTGAAAACCCCGCGGCTCCACAGTTCACACAGAGGTAGGCCCCCTTCCCCTTAGTGCCCGTCCTGTGGACAGCATGCCCCTTGAAATCACAGACCAAAACTAAAGGGTCATGGGCGGGGGGGGGGGCCTTACATTTCTGGACATCGGGGAAATTCTGCTTGCTGAGCATCTCCCCAAAACACGCAATGAACTTACTGAAGTCTGCTACCTCCGAACTTCTCTGTCTCTGGAGGGCGCGGAGGCGAGGATTGCAAGGGTGCTCCAGGGCTCCGCGCTTCGCAAGACCGTCAGCAATGCCGTTGCCGACCCAGGCCCAGTGGGGGGCCTCAGAGGTCTCTAGACACCTGCTCCAGGAAATGTGACTCTTAATTTTGTGCAGGCAGACCATTCCTAGACCTATATCTAGAACACGATCCCATACGAGCTCCCAGACCTCCGAGAACGCAACCTCAGACATGTCCGACCCGGGCCCGCGGGCCCACACGTCCAAGACAGCCTGGCAATCAGTGTAGATCTGGGTGCACTGCGAGGGCCCAATGAGCTTGAGGGCCATCAGCAGCGCATACAGTTCACCTGCTCCTGATTCCTGGACGGGATGAGGAAGGAGTCCAAACGCACTGCCCTCGCAACGACTGCCCTGATCCATGGCTACCACTGCCCAACCTGCACGCGCTGCATACAGGGAAGTCGTGTCGAAACCTGAGCCGTCGATGCATATCCTGCTGCCTAGGAAACCTGCTTCTGGCACTTTATCCCACCGCCAGGTCTCGGCCGTGGACACCTTGGGCCAGTCGTACCCTGGGTCTGCACAGAGCGCTCTCGTCGACAAGAAATCGTAGGCGCCCAGCTGCAAGCCTCTGTCCACGCACTGCGGCAGGTCTAAGTCCCGCCTAAACATAAAGAAACCGTCACACTGGAATAAACGATGCTGAGGCGTGCCGCTATACATGCCGCAGACCCTGCACAGCGGCGTGATGGCTCGCCTGTCCTGGAATACAACATCCTGAGTGGGATGACCTCCTGCGACTACATTACGCAAAAAGGCGGCAGCTGAGTTTCTCCCCGCTTTCCTGCGGCCTCTGAGGGTATCCATGATGGGCCCCAGGAGGGGAGGAACCACACGCCCAGGATCTTCGGGATCAGGGGTCCCAACATGCTCCAGAAGCCTCATGTGTGTACTGTAGTCAATCAACTTAGTGAGGGTGCGCTTCCCGAAGTGGTTGTGGTCCAGTAGGAAGCCACGGCAAGACTCCCAGTTGTCCCAAGCAGTAAACCTCCAGCCCAGACGATCCAGGGTAGCCCACACAGCTCCAGCAGGCCCCCGAACCTTGTCCCAAGTCCTGGAGGCTGCCTTGGGGTAGGCCTGCACGCAGGCCCTCATGATATGCTCGGGGACCCATTTCTGTTTCACAGCCTGTTGCCACATCTTGAGTGGCAGGAGGTTGGCCTGGAACACAGGGTCCAAGCCCTTGGTCGGGCCCAACAAAAATTGCAGGGTCCTGGAACGGCCCCTTCCTTTGCCGAACGATGCCTGACCTATGATAGAGCGCAGCTTCATGACCGTGGAAGTGTTCATGCCTATGACCGCTGTGCCGTAAAAAGCTGCCGGCAATCCACCTGTCTTCACGACCTTGCACAAGCCTGAGTAGCCCGAGCGGAGGCCCCTAAATCGGCGAACTCGGGGCCCCAAACTCTCCCATCTCGATCCCTGGACTGGAGTTCGGCGCCGACCTGCAGTGTAGTCAACCCCTAGGTTGCGAGCTGACTTGACCACTTGGAATCTCCAACGCAATAGTCGTGTTTTCACCCGAACCTCAATGTCCCGAGAAGTCGCCGTGATCAGGCCTTTCGTGGGAGAGATCAGGAAACCAAGTTTCTCCAGGTTGCTGCACAGCGTAAAAGTAGCATCGGCCGCCGTTCTCGCCACCGCCCTAGCCTTACCTGTAGCACCACACGTAATATCATCAACAACATTGTCAACCCGAACCGAAGGGAACTTCGAAACCACATGGCCAAGCGGGTCGAGAAGGGGGCACTTTAGCAGGGTGGTGGCGAACGCACAGCTTGCCAAGGTCGCCGGGATGCAGGCGACAAGCTCAGAGCAGACCCTGCCCACCTGCAAGACCCTCTGGCCCCTGTACAAGCAGAGGAGGTAGCGAAGGCGATGCAGAGGGAAACCGTGCTTGATGGCCGCCGAGGCCAAGAAGAAATGAACCACCTTCTCATCGCACTTGGTCGTATCGACCAGAACAGAAGCTGCTGAGTGTCCAAAAACGTACGCGTGCTCCATCCTAATAGCCTGCTCCCAAACAGCTCTTTCGCACGAACGCCCCCTGCTTCCGAAATGGTAAGGCCTGTCATGGGCCCGCTCCCAACGATCAGCCTGTACCCGAGAATATTTCCCAAAGCACCTGGCGCTCCCTGGCAAGATTCCGATGGGCCGAACTCCACCTTCCTCGTCCTTGGGGATCATGGCTATGATAATCGTGGCCAGGACCTCGGGGAGCTTGCCAAGAGACTCCATCCAAAACCAGAGGACAGCCACGCACTCCAGAGCCCCGTCGCTGAGGATCTCGAAATCCCTGGGGTGTGCCCTATCAGCGCCTATCGCCGTCCTAACCTTGAACTTCCTGGAGCACTTTCGGATCTGATCGGGCGTGGCCAAGACCATGGGCTCCTCGGAGGACTCGGAGATCTTCTCTGTGAGGAGGCTGATGGGATCAGGGAGGTCCTTCATGCTGGGCTTGGGGCTCCATATCTTAGCCCATTCGTCCATGAGGTCGTCGATGCGCCCCATGGGCCCCTTGGGGGGGCCCCCCTTCGGGTTCGACGGAACCCATCCCACGGGGACCTTGGTGAACTTGTGGGCCAATCCAGCCCCATTGTCCAGACTTGTCTGGACCCAGGATCTCCATGCCTTGCCCCGATCCGATTGAAACTGCTTTTCAAGCCGCTCTGCATTACGCTTGGCCTTGGCGCACAACTGCACGAGGCCACAGAAGTCGAGGCAACACAGGTCCGTCTCAGGGACAGCGCACTCTCGCCAAAAAGGGTCGGCGCGGAGCGCTGCAGGCCCTTGTAGCACATGGAGAAAAAGCGATCTGGCATCTGGTCGGTCCAAAGGCACTCCTTTCCTGACGAGATAGCTAAGCTCCTGAATGTGGATGGACCACGTCCTCCAAGCTCTCCCTTTGGCCGAAGAAACAGGGTAAGCACCGCCCGAGGCTGGTGCAGCTGGATGGATTTTAGTCTTCATTCTTTTGGCCCGACCGCGATACTTGTGCGCATCGCTCTTGTCAATGCCGTGGATACCTATCACCTCATCCTCGAAAAGCTTGCAAAACCTAGCGTAGCCCCTGTCCAGAGCTGCCTGGTCGCCGCGCGCCTCGAGCTGAGCTAAACATGCAGACCAATCTGGAGGCGGAGGCCGCGGACCGAGCGGGGCTTCTCGAGGGAACACCTTCGGACCTACAAGGACCCTGGTCTTGAGCTCTCTGGGGGCACCTGAGAGGTCCAGCGTGACGGGCCAATGCGGGGCAGTAGCACCACGTTTGTTAATCGAAACAGCGTCGAACAAAGGCCCGAGCGACTTCGAGATGACGAAAAAGTCGATGGTGGTCCAGGAAGCCGACGATTTTCGACATGTCGGCTCGGAAGTGTGGAAGATTGTGCCCCCAATCTTGTCCACCCAACCCGAGTCCGCAAGCAGCTTCGGCGATGTGTTGAAATCCCCTCTTATCACGAAGGGTAGCTGCCAACCATGGAGCTCCTCGCCAAGCCTGTTGGGGATCTGGAAACTGTTGAGGCCCAAGGGATCATCGCAATCGAGATAGAGAGAAAACACCGCGATACCTCCTGACACAAACATGTCCAACCAAACTCCGCAGATTCGGTGTGGCTGAGGAAAGGGGCGGACCAGCGGTAAGGACCCCATCCCAATGTGACTCCTGACCGCAATCCCCGTCCCACCACTGAGCCCTCCCTTGTCTGTGGTTCTGCTTGGGTGCACGAGAGCATTCCAACCCAACTGGCGTAGCTGGTGGGTACCCTCCCGATGATCATCTCCAAAAGCGAAATCCTGGAAAACGACAACCTGGCCGAAAGACTCGGACTGCAAATAAGTCTTCAGAGATTTCCAAGAGGATGCGTTACAGGTTTCAATGGTCATGCAACGACGGCATCCTTTCCTCGAAATCCCAGCACTACAATCAGCAGACATACCTTGACTAGTGTCAGCAGAGCCGAAGTTGCCCCCATCACCAGGACGGGGACTCAGCGGTCGATGCTGCGCGTCTGAGGCCTGCTGCGTCCTGCAAAACCCTACCACGCCCCCTGCACGCGCTGTTTCCCTCGCCTCCTGTGGAGAGGGTGCCCTGGCTGAGGCATAGGTAGGTGGCGACTGTGAACCTGGGAGCCCCAATGGGTCCCAGGATTTGCGTCCTAACACCAAGCTCGTACCCCCAGTCGAGTGAGTAGACGTAGCTCTGGTCGTGGCCATAGTCGATGGTTGCGCCGCCCCCGCCGACGGCGACTGAACACGATGACGGGGTTGAACGCCAGGAAGACTGTACGAGATACGCGCCGCTCCCGCCGACGGCGACTGCACGCAATGACGGGATGATTCGCTTCCAGAACCTGACGAGCCGTTTTTTCATCACTGCATGGAGCAAAACGCGGGAGGGAGGGTACTGGTACTCCCAAGACATCGCCGAGGAAGCTGAGATCGTCCACGGACTGCTTGGCCAGCATGTGGCAATTTCGGGGTGCCCCCAACCTAGTGTGGGAGAACACGTGGTAATCGCTTCGGGAGGCAAGCCGTGCCCCGAACATGTGGCGCTCTCTGCCTGCCATCCTCGCTCCGATTCCCACCCCCAGGGTCCCACTTGGCGGTCCCAGCACCACGATGACACTGGCCTACCAAGGGTTTCGTCTGAGGGGGGTCTCAGAGGTCTCATGGCAGGTGAGTCTAGCGACCATGAGCGAGTAGCCATCCACGAAGCCCAGGTGGCAATCGTAGCAGCTGGAGCCCACACGTCAAAGGCCTGGCCCAGGATCACCAGCACTGGCAACCCCAGCCGCGACACTGGACGCCTTGGCAAACTGCCGCTCCAAGTCGATCTGCTCCACATCCACGGGCGCCGCGAAAGCCCCCGAAGCCGCCGATGCCGAAGCTGAAGCCAACGCCACCTGGGAAGGTGGCTGCGGTGGCCGTGGTGGCAGGCCTGCCGCGGCTGAGGAGGCCTCGCCTGGCTGGGGGGCCGCAGCTGGGGCAGCGGCCTGGGGCGGAGCGGGGCCCTCCGCCGCCCCATCGCCCTCAGCCTCCTCGCCAGTGCGACGACGCTTGGCAGCCATCCTCTGGCGGAAAGCCCGCTGCTCCTCCACCAGCTCCTGCGCCCTCGTGCGGACCGCTCCGAAGGCGTCGGCGACTGTTTTCTTGATGACCTGCTCCACCTCGGCCTTGCGCTTCTCGACCTCCTCACGCTCAGAAGCCGAGATCTCGATCCCCTCAGCCTCGAGACCGAACAAACCGTCATCCTCGAAAACCTCGAAGCCCTCGCCGTCCAAGAGCTTAGACAGATGCAGCCCATGGCGGACATGCCCCTGAGGTTCTGGACGAACTTGTGGGACGCCTGCAGCGAGCACGGTGACCGCTTCATGGTACTTGGCCTGGCACAGCTCATAGTCCTGAAGGGCCAGCACCGCCTGCTTCTGGGCCTGCACGTACTGGTCGCGCAATGAGTCCGCCGTCTTGACGCGCTTGTCCAGCTGCTGCTTGGCCTCCCGCATCGCGTGCTGGGCCGCTCCCACCGAAGGCTGCTTGGGCTCAGCAGCCCGCTGCAGCCTGTCGGTGAGGCCCTGGTAGTACTTGACATTCTGGCCGTCGCCCAGGCTCTCGAAGGTGCGGAGCAGACCCTGCAGCTTGGGTATGTCCTCAACCTTGTACTTCGAGTCCTTGTCAGCATTCGCGCTAGCCATGGCGCCAGGCGGGATCCAACCTGATGCCTGAAGCTGGAGCCCCGCAGGTAGAACCTGTTGCAGGGGCGGCGGTGGGCCGAAATAGGCCTGCGGACCCACCTGCTTCGGGCCAGGGAAGGTGAGCAGGTAGCCCTTGCCCCCCTTGGTCTCCCCCTTTTTGCCCTTGCCCTTGCCACCTCCTTTCGGTCCCTTGGCCGACTCGCCGTGAGCTGGCAGAGAGCCCAGTGGCGGAAGCTCCGCCCACACGCCCTGGGCTGGCGCCTGGGCGGCAGGCTGCACGTAGGACAGGGGCTGGAGGCAGTGCTTGCAGAACCAGAAGCGGGGAAGGTTCTTCTTGCAGCCACAGTGGGGACACGGAGACTTCGAGGATCCACTACTGTCCTCGTCCTGCTTCTTGACAGGACCCACCCACGTCCACTGCCGAGCATCGCCCTTATCGTCACGCATACTAGGCTGGCCGCGACGAGAAGAGCCCATCGGAGTGCGGCGGGTGGTCTACGCACGGAGAAAGTAATTGTAGAAACTTGCTCCAGCAGGAGCTAACAAAATCTGAAGCCAGAAACTGGCCGCAGGATCACAGGCGGGGGCGCGCCTCCCCCACGCCAAAAAGGCCTCGGTCCCTGAGCGAAACGCTACGGACTTGAGCCAAAATGGCTACGGAACTCCTCCTCCCCCTCCTCCTCCTCCTCCTCCTCCTGCTCCTCCTCCTCCTCCTCCTCCTCCTCCTCCTCCTCCTCCTCCTCCTCCTCCTCTCCTCCTCCTCCTCCCCTCCTCCTCCTCCTCCTCCTCCTCCTCCTCCTCCTCCTCCTCCTCCTCCTCCTCCTCCTCCTCCTCCTCCTCCTCCTCCTCCTCCTCTCCTCCCCTCCTCCTCCACCTCCTCCTCTCCTCCTCCATCCTCCACCTCCTCCTCCTCCCCCTCCGCCTCCTCTCCTCCCCTCTCCTCCTCCTCCCCTCCACCACCTCTAGTTGTATTCCTTTCTCCACCTCCTCGGTCTTCCCAGTCCCGCAGATGCCTCAACCAGCCCTCCTCCAAGATGGGATCCAGGGGATGCCGGTCGGCACAGGGGGGGATGCCAGGTCGGGTCGGGTGGTGGACAGCCTTCCTATGCCTGTCCGCGCGGGTGCTCTCGCCCCGCTCGGTCCCCCCGCGCGCCATCGCTCCGCCCAAGGGCTGACGCCAACGGACGGCGCAGCAGCCCGTGAGGTGGCTCAGGGCGTGAAGACTCACATGTCCATCTTAGATGCTCGTCTTGCGGACTCTTCCGGGGCCCACTCGACGGATCTGTTCGATTCTAAATCCACTCCGTAGTTCGACTCAAGTCGACGGGCGTTCGACGCAGCATCGACATGTGAGCGGAGCGAGTGGCTACAGGAAGGTCCCCAGAGGGAGCATTTGATACATCTGCTTCACGCCGGGGCTCCACCCGGCTTCTTGATGTCTATGAGGCTCATCTTCACAGACATATCATCGAGTAGGCTCCGGCTATGTGTTGCGCTTCCCCGTCGCCGTCTCGTCCAACAGAGAACCTTCGACCTTCGACTGCACATCTGTCAGTCCTCTCCACGGTCTTCCTCTTGAAGCTCTCGATGGGCGCCCCGCTGAACTCTTCGAGCTCCATTATGTCGCTGTTGTGGCAACTCCATCGTCATCCGACAGGCTGGACCAGGCCCACCCGCGGTCCATTTTGGAGTTGGGCTCCCGTGTGGCTGTGATGATTCACGCGTTTGGTGGAGGAGTCCGAACCCACCCATCCGTCGGGTGGGTCCGGTCTGGTCCGTCTGTCAAGTGCCAGCAACGGCGGTTGCCACAATATCCAAGCACTTTGTTCGGCGGCAGTCGTTGCGTCTCCTATTCTTCTTCGTCTCATGTTTCTTGCCCGCCATCGCCGTGTCGTCCACCGCGGCGTCAATTATGGCCATCTCCTGCCCAGTCTCCCTAGGCGTTCCAGGTGCCGCATCCGTCTTTTCAGCCTGGGCGTGGCGTTGGTCGCCGTTGCAACCCGTCTTCTCCAGCCCTGGCTGTGGGATCCAGTCGGTCACGTTGGACTTCTGCTCTTCCTTCACTCGAGCCCAGTTAGGGCTGAGGCAGGCGGGGCCCCTGAGCGCGTCGAAAACTGGGTCCAGCTACAACTCGGCGCTGGCGGGCGCGAGCGCATCGCCATCGCCGTCGCTCTCGCCGACCTCGTAGTTCATCCTCTTTCCCAGGTGTGTTGCCTGGACGACCGTCGGGCCTCTGGCCAGCCTGACTCGCGCTCGCTCAGCTGGCATTGGCCTTTCCGTCGTCCTTGCTCCACTCCGGCGTCCACAGGGCGCTCGAGCTCCTTTAGGCGAACAGCTCCTTACACATCCTTCTTCCCCAACAGATCGTTAGCTTCTTGGCCCTGGCCTTCTCTTTGGTCTTCTTCCAGGCCAGCCTCTTCGGTTCCGCGCTCTTTGGGCCCGCCTGCGCGCTAATTGTCCATTTCGGTAGGTTCGGGTCCCTAACTATGCACCTTTCCGTCGTGGCGTTCACGTGGGCCTTTACGTCATGGGGCGGTTGCTTCGGGCGGTGCCAGGGCGCGGACGCGCCCACTGCTAGTAAACGAGCACGGGCTCTTCCGTGGTGTGCGGCTGCGCTGGCGGCTGCGACGTGGGTTCGGCGCCTGCTGCGCAGCCAATGCTGCCACGTCCAGCTCCCTCGACGTCCTTCGCCGCCTCGGGAGGGCTGGCAGTCGCCGCCCTGTCGTAGTCCGCTTCGCTCCGCACGGGGCTCGGGCCCGCGCGCGGCAGCGCCTCTGCGTGGGTTCCATCTTCTCGATGGCCTCCCCCGCAGTTTTCGACACCAGCTCGGCAAGCCTCTTGATCAGTTCCGAGGTAAGTGCTTGCCTCTGCGTGGAGGTCCGCCGTGAGCACCTCGGGCGCATCCGCGAAGCCAGGCACGAGTCTCGGGCGAAGCCAGGCCAGGCCGAGGGTGCACAGGTGGCTCCTCGGCGCGTGACGGCGCCCATGTCTCCGCGGCACATGGCCAACACATCCACGCACATAGCACGACGCGGGTCCATTTGGCCGCCCCGCGCGGGCCACCGTGAAGATACGCGCGGGGCCATCTTTGGCTGCCCTGAGCCAGAGACTGAACATTGTCGTCGCCCTCCGCCTTGATAGATCATCTTGGCCTCTTGGGGCCTCCTGGGGGCTTCTTGGGGGCGCCTCGGTGGCCTCTACGGGAATGTTGGGGCCATCTTGGGGTGGCGAGCTCCAGATGTCAGTTCGTGTTCCTTCTTTGTTCGGCCCCTCTTGGGGCCATCTCGGGGGCTTCTTGGGCTCGTCTCGGGGGCCTCCTGGGCCCTCTTTAAGCCCCGTTGGGCTGTCTTGTGCTCTCGGGGGGGGGGGGGGGTCTCGCGCCGTCTCGTGGCGGTCTTGGAGGGTACGTGGGGTTTCGGAAGCAGGGAGGTGCGAGAAGGCTTAATTTGTCCTCACCGTCCTGTGGTGTTGAGTCTTCGTTTTGAAAAGAGTCCACGCGTTCCCCCTCTTCTCCTCTCATCCCCCCCCCCCCTCCTGCCCCTCCTTCCCCCCCTCCCGTCAGCCCCCTCATTTTGGCACGCCCCTCGCGCGATTCGTGGCCCCGTGCGGAGCCCCGCCGAAGGCCCCAAAGGCATGGTTCGCATGCCCTCCCACCACGATGAAGCTCACGAGCGGCGCCTTGATGGTTGAGAGGTCCGCCCCCGAACAGTTCCGCTTGGAATCCAAGAATCCCGTCAACATATGGCGCCACCGTTCACCCCAGCCTGAGCTTCTTGCGGAGCGTCCGCTCTTGGCCGAGGACACCGACATGTCTCTAGCAAAATACGTCGACGATCTGCTTTACTTCCGTCTTCTGCAGTCTGGTTCATTGGCTGCAGATGTTGCCCGAGTGTCTTTGGAGCAATCTATTGCTGCCGAGGTGCTGGGCTCCCACGGCTACAAGCAGAATGTCAGAAAGAGCGTGTTCTACCGCTGCTGGCGGAAAACCGGGGGGGGTCACTGCCGGTTCGAACCCCTCCCCCCCCCCCCCTCCGGATCCGGAAAACCGGGGGGGGGTCACTACCGGCGGTTCGAACCCCCTCCCCCCCCCCCCCCTGCTCATCATGAAAAGGGGGGGGGGGTCACTACCAGTTCGAACCCTTCCCCCCCCCCCCCCCTCCGGATCCGGAAAACCGGGGGGGGTCACTACCGGTTCGAACCCCCCCCCTCCTCGAAAACCGAGTGGGGGTGCGGACAGTGGTGGGGACGGTGTTGGTGGGGACAGTGGTGAGGGGATAGCGGGACAGTGGTGGGGACAGTGGGACAGTGGGACAGTGGTGGGGACGGTAGTGGTGGGGACAGTGGTGGGGACAATGGTGGGAACAGGGGGGGACAGTGGACAGTGGTGGTGACGGTGGTGGTGGGGACAGTGGTGTGGGGACAATGGGAATGAGGTGGAAACAGTGGGACAGTGGAGGGTACAATGGTGGTGGGGACAGTGGTGAAGGCGGTGGCGAGGACGGCGGTGGGACAATGGGACAGAGGTACAGTGGGGACAGTGGTGGGGACAGTGGGGACAGTGGTGGGAACAGTGGGACAGCTCAGTGGGACAGCGGAGGAGTCAGTGGGACAGTGGGGACAGTGGGGATAGTCGGGCAGTGGTTGGGGCCGTGGAGACAGTGGGGAGAGTGGAACCGTGGTGGGAACAGTTCTGGGGACAGCGGGGACAGTGCGACAGTGGTGGGGCCACTGGTGGGGACAGTAGGGGCGGTGGTGGAACCAGTGGGGACAGCGGTGGTGAGGACAGTGGTGCTGGGAACACCAGTGGGGGATGTGATGCGGACGGTGGTGGGGACCGGGAGTCGTTTGCTGGCGGTGAGTAGGGGGGGAAGGGGGGGGGGGGGGGGCGAACGAACCGGTAGTGACCCCCCCGGTTTTTGAGCGGGAGGGGGGGGGGGAGGGGTAGGGGAGGGGGGGGTTTTGCCGGGGGGGGGGGGGGGGTTCCAGCAGGGGGGCGGGGGGGATTTAGGAAGAGGGGGGGGGGGGGGGGGCGACCCCCGGGTTCCAGAGGAAAAGGTAGGCAATTTTCCACAGTAAAGCGGCGGTGGATCACGCTCTCTCATTAATGTCAAGAACCGGGTTCTCGTGCCGTGGCTCAATGGGTATCGCGATAACCGTTTGTTCCACAACGCGGACGTGGGCGGCGCCAAGGTCCTGCCTTTTTGCCAGATATCTTGGATTTTTGCCATGCCTACCGGCGCCCTCGCCCCGCAGTTGATCGCGTCAAAGAATGCAGCCACGCGTGGTCGGAGGGTTTTTTTTTTTTCCAGAAGTTCTGGAGCAGTGGCGCACCGTGGAAAGTAAAAAGGCACGTGTTCATCTCGTCGTCCAGGTTGCATTTTTGTCGGGGCTCACGCCTTTCATCTTGACCCCCGCTCGGGAGCAGGACCTCGACTCGGCCCTCCTTACGCAAGATGCGATCGATCGCCCAGGGGGCCGCCTGCGATTGGTCTGGCCCGCGCCCCAGGTCCTGGAATAGTCGTCGCACCTATGCCTGCCTCGACCTGGCCCCTGTTCGTTGCGAACTCCTGGTTCAGAGGCGTAGGTGGTATCAGAACGTGGTCTGCTGACCCGGCGATCACGCCCAGGTCCTGGCCGCCCTCTTCGGTAAGAACCAGTTCGAGGAAACCGTGACCCTGGCCAACGGTAAAACTCATCGCTGCTGCTAACCCGGTTGCTCGACGCTTTGTTGATGAGATTTCGTGCACTGGGGCCATCGCCGACATGGATGATTGGACTGGGCGCCCAGAGGGGTCTATCACTAAGTTGTGTGAGGATGAGGGTTCTCGACATCGTTTCTTGAACGCGGACGTGTCCTTTTTGTTCGGAAACTTTGGAAGCTCGGCAAGTTGGGCCCGCGGATTGATTTGGGCCCTAACCCGATGACCGACGAGGTGGAGGGGCGGGGCGATGCTGAACAGCGCTTTCGATGTACCCAGCTTGCCGACGGAGGTTGCGCATGCGGGGCCACTTTTTCTTCTCGCAAGGCTTTAACGATGCGTGACACGTGAGCCAAAGGTGGCACCAATGGCAGGGCGTCTAACTTGCTCAAGGCCGTGCTGACTAACCAGTGCCCGTGCTGCCTGCAAACATTCGCTTTTAGGCGATCTGCTAAAACGCATATTCGTGCTGCTTATCATGCTGGGACTTGCAAAGTGAGCAAGCATTGCTCATGCCGTTGCCCGATTATCGCCGCGCCCCTCGTCTGACCTTTCTGTAGAACATCTTACTGGCCCAACCTTGACCAGCTTCAGGCTCACATTCGAGACGAACGCCCACCTCCGTGTTCCGCGCGCCGCGATGCCAGAGACTGCTGCTCCGCCCCAGCTGTCGCAGACGGTTCTCAGCCCCCCAAGCCCGCCAAGTCCGACTCCAACAAAGGAGACGGAGGCAGGGGATCCAGCGGCAAACCCCGTCGCGCTGCAAAGGTCGGAACACGGGGCTCGGCGCTCTCAAGGACGCAGGATTCAATCGAAAGCAGGAAGCGCTGCTGCCAGTTCATACCAAACAAACGTTGGTTTGCAGCCGAGCAGTTCGAGATCTCTGGGCCGTGGGCGTGGAGACGTACTTCGCGGGGCCCAGCCTGCCAGAGATCGAGGAGGCGCTCGCAGCAGGCCCCCATTACTCGACCCATGTCAAACAAGGGGGTCGCGGCCGCCAGCCGGGCCCCCCTCACCTGCATATCTTCAATGGGTTCGCGAGCGCACTCTTCGAGCGTGGGGGCGCAATCGGACAGCTCAACTACGCAGAGGCCAACAAGTGGCATCAAACCTTCTACTCGCGGGCCGGCATGGATAATATTTGGAGCCAGCTCAGGCTGTTTCGACTCACCAAGTGCTACGAACAGAACAAGCAGAAGCTACACATTCATCTAGCGGACATCGGCATGACGACGCTGAGCAGCGAATCAGAAGGGCAACGCTTGCCTTCGGGCACGCGTTTGAAGCACCTGCTGGGGGC
>CAUYUJ010006780.1:112137-224637 GCA_963575745.1 Prorocentrum cordatum
CTCGGAGCCCTGTGCGGGCTCTCCCGGGGCGCTCTTGGGGCCGTCTTGGGGCTCTTTGGGAGGGGTCTGGGAGGTATCTTGGGGCCATCTTTCGGGCGATCGATCACAGATGGGGCGAGCATGTTCCCCCCCCCCCCGTCGGGGCCACGATCCTCGTGAGGGGTGTCGAATTTTAGCCCTCCCAGGAGTCGAAAAAGACCCCTCCGACCACCCGCGGAAGGACCTCTCCAGGCCCAGGGGTAGGGGGAGGGGTAAACCCCTCCCCGAAGGGGAAGGAGGGGGTTGAGAACAGAGCGGGCTCTCTAAACCACTCACGCCCAAAGGGCTGGTGGGATTCGTGAATTGCTGCGCGTTCTCGTTTACATCTCCTGAGCTGTCTGAGTAGCTTGTTCCATATAAAGCCGAGACGGCTGCCTCACCCCGCGAGAGATTGTGGCATTCGAAGACTCCGCGTGCCTCCAAGCCGCGTTGGTATTATTAGTTTTGGCACACCCCTCCTACGTTTCGTGGCACCACAGGGAGCTCCACCGAGGACCCAGCGGGATGGTTCGCATGCCGCCCCCCTTCCTTTTTGGCACACCCCTCGCACGTTTCGTGGCCTCATAGGGTGCTCCACCGAGGGCCCCAGCAAGATGGTTTGCATGCCGCCACCTCCACTTTGGCACACCCTTCGCACGATTCGCGGCCCCATAGGGAGCTCCACCGAGGGTCCCAGCGAACAACTCGAGCGTTCTTAAAATGCCCGAACTCGAACAAGCGAGCATGACATAGAAACAAACACTGCGCGTCTGTTGGAATCAATCACATGGAATAACAAACTGCTCTCACGATGGTCTCAAACATATAAAGAAAAACATGTGTCCCAACCACTTCTGCGCATAACAAGACAACAGCCAATATTTCTCTTAAATTGCACGAGCACGCGTCGATCTGGTTACCCGATTTAATAACAACACAACATGTACGAATCATTGATCCTTCTTTTTCATGAGGAATGTTTTCGGAGCTGTCACATTACCCCTCGCCGCCCCCCCATCCACTTTGCCCCCCCCCCCCCCCCCTCCACCTTGGCACGCCCCTCTAACGCTCCGCGGCACCATGGGGAACTCCCCCCCCAGCGGCATGGTTCGCGTGCCGCCCCCCTCTAGTTTGGCACACCCCTCGCACGATTCGTGGCCCCACAGGGAGCTCCACCGAGGACCCCGGTGAGATGCTTCGCATGTCGCCCCCCCTCCACGTTGGCACACCCCTCGCACGATTCGTGGCCCCACAGGGAGCTCCTCCGAAGGCTCCACTGGCATGGTTCCTATACCGCCCACCCTCCACGTTGGCACGCCCCTTGCACGTTCCGTAGCTCCATGGGAAGCTCTACCGATGGCTCCATTGGCATGGTTCGCATGCGTTTCCCCCACTTAGCACAGGGCTTCGTGGCCCCAGATTGATCTCCACCGACGGCCCCAGTTGCGGTGTTCGCAATGCGCTTCACCAGTCCAGTACAGCGCTGCGTGGCCTCATGCGGAGCTTCACCGGAGGCCGCAGTTGCGGCGTTCGCATGCGTTTCTCTTGACCCAGCACAGAGCTTCGTGGCCCCATAGGGGTATCCACAGAGTGCCCCAACGGCGGTGTTCGCGTGCGTTTCCCCCACCCAACAAAGCGCTCCGTGGCCCCATAGGGGGCTCGACCGGAGGCCCCAGTGGCCCACCGAGCACAGCGCTTCGCGGCCCCATGGGGAGCTCCACTGAAGGCCCCAGTGGCGGTGTTCGCTCGCGCCCCCCCCCACCCAGCACATTGCTTCGTGGCCTCAAGGGGGTTACACCCCAGGCCCCGTTGGCGGTGCTCGCACGCGTTTCTCCCCGCCAAACACAGCGCTGTCCACTGGGGGCCCCAGTGGCGCACCGAGCACAGCGCTTCGTGGCCCCGTGTGGAGCTCCACCGGAGGCCTCAGCTGCGGTGTTCGCGCGCGTTTCCCCCCGCCCTATGCAGCGCTGCGTGGCCCCATAGGGAGCTCCACCGAAGGCCCCGGTGGTGGTGGTCGCACCCGTTCCCCCCCCCCAGTCAGTACAGCTCCACCGCGGGCTCCACTGGCGGCGTTCGCATGCGCCCCCCCCCCCCCCCACGTAGCGCGCCGCTTCGGAGCTCCACTGAAGGCCTCACTTGCGATATTCGCATGGGCCCCTCCCCACTCAGCACGGCGCTTCGCGGCCCCGCTGGGGGCCCCACCAAAGGCCCCAGTGGCGGCGTTCCCATGCGCGCCACCCACCCAATACAGCGCCGCGTGGCCCCATAGAGAGCTCCACCGAAAGCTCCAGTGGCGACGTTCGCATGGCGGCCCCGCCCCACATCGGCAAACGGCCCACGCGCTTCGTGGCCCCATGTGGAGCGCCGCCGGATTCCCAATAGCTGCGCCCGCGCGCGCCCCCGCCCCATTTCGGCGCACCCTTTGCACGCTTCGTGGCCCCAGAGAGAGATCCACCGAAGGTGATGCGCACAATTGTTGGGAGTCCAACAAATTTCCTCTTTGGGATTCTTTCAAGGGGCATCCTGGTGCCCCCTTGGGGCGTCTCGAGGGTCTTCTGTGCAGTCTGGAGGGGATCTTCGGGCGCTCTTGGGCCATCTCGGATGGACAGATTCCCGGGTTTCTCAAGGCTTTATTGGTCCGTCTTGGGCCCCCTTGTCCTCGCGAGAAGTCACGCGAGACGCCCCGTGAGGTCTGCGGCGTTTTCGGCGGACGCGCCGGCGGCGGCGTCTGCTGGGTCTCTGTCGGCTACAGCTGTTGCGCGGGTTCCAGCGGCTGTGGCTGCGGCGGAGCTGCGGCGTTTCAGTTTCGGATGCCTGTGATTATTCGCGCGATGTCGAGATGCGTCACTTGTGATTTGGGCCGCTCAAGCAATGATGGCACCTCGCCCCGCATGTTTTTCCCATCGGAGCGGGGTGACATTCCGCGCCCGTGACTGACTGACTGATCGACTGACTGATTGACTGACTGAACGTCAGGAGGGCACCTTGAACAACACATTTCAAACCGCCCGCGGGCGCGCAACCGCAACTGGGCGACGCATTTCGACCCGTCCGCTGGCGCGCAACCGCAACCGCAACTGGGCGACACATTTCAACCCGCCCGCGGGCGCGCAAACGCAACCACAACTGGGCGACCCATTTCGACCCGCCCGCGGGCGCGCAACCGCAACTGGGCGACGCATTTCAACCCGCCCGCGGGCGCGCAACCGCAACCACAACTGGGCGACGCATTTCGATCCGCCCGCGGGCGCGCAACCGCAACCGCAACTGGGCGACGCATTTCGACCCGCCCGCGGGCGCGCAACTGCAACCGCGCCGCTCACCTGCCGCCCTCCCCCAGGGGATCTGGGGCGGAGGAAGGGCGGGAGGGGGGCGGGGGGGGGGGGCGGGAGGGGGGAGGAAGTAGGGGGGGGGGGGGGGGGGGCGGAGGGAGGGTAGAGAGCCCACACTTTTGCGGGCGGACACATCTCAACCCGCCCGCGGGCGCGCATGCGCAATTGTGCGACGCACTTCAATCCGCCCGCGGGCGCGCAGCCGCAACCGCACATGGGCGCCACATTTCGGGCCACCCGCGGGCGCGCAACAGCAACCGCAACTGGGCGACGCATTTCAACCCGCCCGCGGGCGCGCAACAGCGAGCGCACCTGGGCGACGCATTTCGAGCCACCCGCGGGCGCGCAACCGCAACTGGGCGACGCATTTCAGCCCGCCCGCGGGTGCGCAACCGCAACTGCCACTGGGCGACGCATGTCGACCCGCCCGCGGGCGCGCAACCGCAACCGCAACTGGGCGACGCACTTCAACCCGCCCGCGGGCGCGCAACCGCAACCGCAAGTGGGCGACGCATTTCAACCCGCCCGCGGGCGCGCAACCGCAACCGCAACTGGGCGATGCATTTCGCCCCGCCCGCGGGCGCGCGACGGCAGCCGCAACTGGACGCAGGCGTTTCAACCCGCCCGCGGCGCGCGCAAACCGCAATCTGGGCGACACCTGCCCGCGGGCGCGCATTGCGGGCGCGCAGGCAACGCGACGCATTTCAACCCGCCCGCGGGCGCGCAAGAATGGGCGACGCATTTCCGCCCGCGGGCGCGCAACCGCAACCCAACTGGGCGACAATTTCAACCCGCCCGCGGGCGCGCAACTGCAACCCGCACCGCTCACCGCCGCCCTCCCCCAGGGATCTGAGGCGGAGGAAGGGCGGGGGGGGGTGGGCGGGGGGCGGGGGGGGGGGAAAGTAGGGGGGGGGGGGGGGGGCGGAGGGAGGGTAGAGGGCTCACAATGATTGGGGGCGGACAACTCTGCCCCCCCCCCCCCCGGTTCGCGCAAGTGGGTCTCCGCGAGGCCCCGGGCCCTGCATTTCTCATCCGAGGCCGCCGCGGCCTGCTAGCGGGATGGGTGGGTTAACCGCCCCCGAGGGGGGGGGGCGAGGCTTTGACAGAAACGGTCCGTTGCGCCGCCTAGTTTGAAGTTGGGAGGGCGACGCCGCGGGGGTCGATTGCGCGTTCGCCCGCGCGCAAGCTGCCCGCGGATATATGCGCATCGGCGCCGTCTAAACCACGCAGCCTGCCGCGTCTTATCCATGGTCTGGCGCAGGAGCAGGCGGGGGGGGAAGGGGGGGGGGGCGAGGAGGAGGCAAGGGGGGGGCGGGAGGAGGAACAGCAGCAGGACGAGAAAGAGGATGAGGGCGAGGAGGAGAAGCAGCAGGACGAGGAGGAGGAGGAGGAGGACCAGGGCGGCCAGGGGGAGGAGGACGATGGGGGGGGAATGCCAGGGTGGCGCTGCCTGAGAAGGCGCGCGACCAGGTGCTTGTTGCGGAGGGCCGAGGAGGGTGAGGTGGCGGGCGTCAAGGAGGATGGAGGTGGATGTCCTCCTCGCGGCCTCTGGGCGTGACCCGCGGTTCTCCGTCGAGACACTGCGGCGGGGGGGCCCCATTCCACGCTGCTGCCTCTGATTTATTTTGGGCCAAGATTACCCCGGAGATTCCGGGGCCCGTGCTGTTCATCACTGAGGGCCGAAGGCTGAGGATTCAACGGGCCCGAGGACGCCGCGGCGGCGGGCCCTGCACAGTGGTTATGCCGCGTTGGGGTGTACAACGATGGCGCGGGCTTACATTGCTTGGGGCCCGCTCTGGCAATCATGGGTAGAGCAAGATTCCATGGGGGGCCACTTAGGGCAAGTTGATCGTCCACTGGCCGAAGCGGTCGAGCCCTGTATGTTGATCGCGTTTGGGGCCCTTTGTGTCAGGGAATCAAGGTTTTGGCTTCTTTGTTTTGAGCTCGAGCTCAAGGTGTCGGCTCACGTTCCTTGCTTCCTCGCTCACCTTCTACAGCTCCTTCCTTGTTGGCCAGCGCAGGGATCGATTGCGTCGCGCGGGCGAAGGCGGAGATGGAAGCACACGTCAGCGCCATGATGGCAGGAATGCGCAAGCCCGACGCTGCGCCGGCAGTAGCCCTGCAGACAAGAGAATCAAAGTGGACATGATGCGAGAGGAGAAGGTCAATCACATGTTCGATTCAACGATGGAGTTGCAGAGGGACGCGGCGCCGGCGAAATGCACCGCCATTCCGGCGGCTGTGGCGGTTGGGACAGCAACGACGACAGTCGCGAACGTCAAAGAAGACATCGCCATCATGAAGACAAACAACGACCAGCTAGATTGCGAACGAATTGAGCTGCAGACCACGACGCAGCAACATGACGCGACATAGAGCCAAGGACCCAAGACACGCACTCCCGAACGTCGAAGACAAGGCAAGGGAATTGATGGCCATAGTTGCTGGCTTGCAGGAGGCGGAGGACGAGCAGGACATCGCCAATCAGGTCAAGAAGGTGGTGGTCGACATAGTTAACCGCATCTGCGAATCCCACGAACGTCGGGGCCATGCAGTTCAAGTCAGTGGCATCGGATATCGGATTTGCAATGGCATCGCCGAGCTCGAAGCCAAAATGGGCAGCTGGTTCCGAGGTGCGCTTCAGGAGTAATGAAAGCATGGCAACGCGTGCAGGTGACATAGAGATGGGGGAACTTCAAGGCTTACTAGTCGACGAAGGTAATGGTTGCAAGTTGAGGGGCACCGCTCTCACGTGGAAGGAGCTTGCGGTCAAAATGAAGCGGGGCCGGGCCGCGCGGGGAGAGGGCGGCAGGCGGGCGCCGAGCGCGGCGGGGGGGGGGGCGCGGGAAGCGGTTCAATATTCCATGGAGGCGTAGGCGGGCAAAAAGGCCGGCGCCATGGGTGGTGGCCTTTTTGGCCGGGGCTCCACGGCAGCAGAGCGCCGCAGCGCGCGCGCGCAAGCTCAAAACCTACAACGTCAATTGCGCACGGAGGAACAGATGGAGGAGCAGGAACAGCTGGGAGACGAGGCTGCGCGCAGCGCGCAGATACTGCCGGCGCCTCCACTTCGCCGGCATCAGTCGCGCGCCCGCCGCCCGAGACGTCTGCGCCCAGAGGGGGCTGAGTGGGGGCGGAGGGGGGGGGTGCATCGCCATGTCGCTGGAGACTTGCCCTCTTGCTCACCTGCAGCAGTTTTTTTGTTGCGACGAGCCAATTGGGGCAGAAGTGCGCGACAGCGGCGCCCCCGATGATCCAGTTCCACCCCGGCGCCGCCGCCGGAAAGTCCGCAGACGCGGACAAGGTGGGCGCGATGACCACTTGCGCGCGCGATCTTGCATCGCGCATCCTGAGCGCGCGCGCGCGATTCAACGCGTCGGCGTGGAACGCGGCGGGGCCGATCGACGACGTGTTCACGGATCTCCGCGGCATTGCCAATACTACTGATATTCACTGGGATTTCATTTTTGCGCGGGAGGGGCCCGGCGATGACGCAGCCGCAATCGAGGCGGCGATGGCGGGGCGTCCGCGGTGCATTCGAGCGAGCGGGGGAGGGGCGGTGGGCGCGGCAATTTTGATTCGCCGATTTCACGTCTCAGGCTCTGAAGGGGCGCGCGCGGCGGAGGGGGGGTGGGCTAGCAGCGCGAAGGGGGGCGACTCAGGCAGCGCAGGCAAGCATGGGCTCTGACCGTTCTTCCAGCAGGGTGCCCTGCGCAACGCGGGGCGAGCGGGAGAGGCCACGCGTCGCCGATGCTTTCTACGACATCAGAGAAGATGATCTGCGGGCGCGCCGCGCGCGGGGCATCGGCGCCTCGGGGCAAATCACATATTTGCGATATGCCAAATTGCGATGCCGCGCGCGATTTGATGCAGAGCGCGGACCGCGGGGCAGTTTTGGGCAAAGGCGGGGGGCAGGGCGCGGCGGGAAAAAGAGATGGGCGCCGCAAATTGGCAATGGCTGGGCGCGCAATCCTCGGATCGGAAGAGCCGCGCGGCCCGAGAACAAGCTCCGCGGGGTAGTTGCGGGGCAGCCGCCGGCGTGATCGAGGCCCTCGTCCACGCGGCTTTTCGACGCGGGGGGCGTCCGAGAATGGGGGCGCGAACGAGCCGGTTGCAGACCGTCGGGGATATTGGGGGACAGCGGACTAGCGCAGCCACCATGCACGATCGATTGCACTGCGCCGAAGACGCGGGCAGGGCGCGCGCGGCAATGGATTGGCGCAGGAATAATCGACCCAACAGGGCGCGCAGAGAAGCAAGTTCCTTGCAGGTGTTTTGGACAGCGATCACCTACTAACGGACTGTGGTATCATGGCCCACGCGCCCGCAGCCATCCGCCAAGTTTTGCATTTCGCGCGCGCGGGCGCGGCCGCCCCGACAAGACCGGCAGCCCCCGCGACGGTGGAAGAAATCAGCGGCGACTTCGACGAAGCCATTCGGAAGCTAGAGCAGAATAACGCACGTGCCGAAGATGGCGGGGTCGCAGAAATTTTCCCGGAGAGCGAGAGCGCCGTGCTGAGCGCCATCGCAGAACGCGCTTTGCGACGCCTCGAACGGGGGCGCAGTCTCGCCAGGCGGGCGCATCCAAGATCGTGGCCCCGTTCAGCAGAGGTTCTCGAAACACGGCCCAAAAACTACCGGCCGCTTGCAGTCGCCCTGGTCCTGAGCAAGCTGCATAGTTCCACGCTGCGATGTCGCGTGTGGCAGAGTCAGCGGGGCGGGCGCGAACTCGTCCACCATCTACCTGTGCTGGATGCAGACGCAGAGGCTACGCTGGCGATCTGCCAGGAGCGGGGCGCCCGCACTCAGCGTGACACGAACGCCAAGAGCCGCTACTTTCAGAGCCCAGCAAGGAGATCCGCTGTCCGGCTCTCTTCGCAAAGAAGGGTTGCGAAGCCGTCGTCGGGGGCAGCGCGTTGGGAGAATTCAGGGCGACGTGCGCCATTTTCGCAGGCGGCGCGACCGTCGCGGCTCAGACAAAACGCGCGATTGGGAAGACGTTTGCTTCTATCAGACAAGAGCTGGCCAGCATAAGGCTTCGAATGAATTCTTCACGCTTCGCGTACCCCCACCAGCCCATCTCAAAACAGCAACTCTAGCGAAGCATGCCGACAATCGTGTTTTTCAGGCGTGTTTCCGCCTGCCCCCGCATATCTCCCCTGTTTCTCCTTCCTCCCGCCTCCTTGTACATCCTCCTTGTGGTGGGAGCGGGAGAAGGACGAGGCGGAGGAGGAGGGAGAGAACGCGCTCCTCGTGGTTTGAGTCGTTTGGGGTTTCTCGTCCTGGTGTGAGTCGTTCGGGCCCTTCTTCCTGGTGTGAGTCGTTCGGGCTCTTCGTGGTGTGAGTCGTTCGGGCTCTTCGTCCTGGTGTGAGTCGTTCGGGCTTCTCGTGGTGTGAGTTGTTCGGGCCCCTCGTCCTGGTGTGAGTCGTTCGGGCCCCTCCTCCTGCCCGTCCAGAAACGACGCCCAGGCGAGTAGAGGGTCGTCCTGATGGGCTTTTCGGCGTCTTGGGTTCCGCGGGGGGGCCTATTTGGGCAGTTTGGGATCCTCTTGGGGGCCTCCTGGGGGCCTCTTGGGGCCATCTTGGGGCCTCTTGGTGCCTCCTGGGCGCTTCTTGGGGCCATCTTGGGGGAAATCGATCAAAGAAGAGGGGAGCTTTAATTAGCGCTGCCCCCTCAGAAGGCCAACATGGGGCCAAAACCGTAGTAAAATCAATGATTCAGGCTTGAAAGAAGAGGGGAGCTTTAATTAGCGCTGCCCCCTCAGAAGGCCACCATGGGGCAAAAACCTAAGTAAAATCAATGATTTTGGCTTCAAAGAAGAGGGGAGCACTTTTCTGCCTCCCCCCGTCGGGGCCAGAATCCTCGTGAGGGGTGGCGTTTTTTAGCCCTCCCAGGAGTCGAAAAAGACCCCTCCAACGACCCGCGGGGCGCCCTCTCCAGGCCCAGGGGGAGGGGGCAGGGGGAGGGGCAAACCCCTCCCCGAAGGGGAAGAAGGGGGGTTGAGAACAGAGAGAGAGAGCTTTCTAAACCACTCACGCCCAAAGGGCAGGCGGCGCGACCGTCGCGGCTCAGACAAAACGCGCGATTGGGAAGACGTTTGCTTCTATCAGACAAGAGCTGGCCAGCATAAGGCTTCGAATGAGTTCTGGGAGATGCAGCGCCCAGTGTGTGGGGGAATCGCGTTTGCGGGAGAAAACGTCACATTGGCGGGCGACCGTTATCCGCTATGCACTTGCAACGAAGACTTCAAAATTCCCGGCGCTATGCTGACTCTAAGCAGGGGCGCCGATGCGGAGTTCGAGCGCAGACTCGGAGCAGGATGGTCTAAGTTTTCCAGCCCCCAGCATTTGTTGGCGAAGCAGGGCGCCTCGCGGATCAAACGGCTTAAATTGTGCGAGGCGACTGTCTCCAAGACCGTCCTGTTGCGTGCAGAACTGGCGCAAAAAAAAGGCGCTCGCGAAGCATTCGGGGAATTAGGTTGTTCCGAATGGCGGGCCAATCGAGGCGACCCGACGAAGAGGGCATCAATTGCACCAAGCGGGTTGCCCATTAGCCCGTTGTCAATGTGGGGAAGAGAGTTGTCTACAAGCAAAGGGCGCTCGGCAGGGAAGATCGCAAATGTGGTTGTGGACCTGTGGACCCAGGGGACCACCGAGTGGAAGATCAACGCCTGGCGGAGGGAACAATCTGGAGGAACCATTGCCTGTCCAATCCGTTCGCGCTTTGTGGGGTTTTCAAGGTGGGAGGACGATTTGTTTCTATTCGCTCTTGGGAGGCATTGGGGGTTGTGGGTGTCTTCAGACCAGAGCAAAGACGCATGGTCTACATGCGAGAGGCGAGGGCGTGAAACTCTCATGGCGGTGGCGAGTCGCACCACATTTTTTCACACTGTGGACCCGTCTGCCTCCCTCTCGCCCCCTTTGCTTCCTCTTCCTCCGCTAGCGCAGTGGATGGTCATGCGTATGTCGCAGCCCGCCCCCGGTCTCCTTAGAGGGCCAGCGCGCTACAGGCGGGCCTGCCTCCCTCGCACGGGCGCCGGCCCCCTCCGGCGACGGCAGCGTCGTCCGTCGTTCGCTGTCAGGGGATCAAGTGGCACTGCGGCTGCAGCGGGGGGGCGTCTAAGGCCACAGCGAGGACGCGAAATTAGCCGCGCTTCGCGGTCTGGGCGATTGCCGAGCGAAGCGCGAGTCTCCCATCGCGTTCCGGGGCCGAGGGCGGCGCGAAGACGCGAAGATAATCGCGCTTCGCGGGGCGTGAAGCGCGAAGATGATTGCCCGACAAATCCAAGGAAGAAGGGGGACGAGGATCAGGATTCTCTGAATTCAAAGTTTTTTATGAGCAGGGCGCCGGTTCCTCGCGTGCCCGAGCGAGGGTAGCTTATCATCGCGTGAGCGTGCTCGCCTCTCTTCTCGCTGGCGCGCGCTCATGGGAGAAAAAACGCGCAGAATGAGGGGGAGAGAGAGAGAGAGAGAGAAGGAGAAAGAGAGATAATTAGAGAGAGAGAGAGAGAGAAAAAAAAAAAAGAGGAGAGATGAAGACATTGGAAATACGAAAGGGTCACATACATCGGCGGGTGAGACGGGAGGGGAGAGCACCTTAATAGAACAGTCGGTGCCCTTTGGCTTCCTTACCGGTTGTGGGGGTAATTCGGGTGCCATTCCGCTTTGATCCGCCATCCGCCATCCACCATCGTGCCCATTGGAGGAGGGACGGTTCGGGCCGTGCTTTCCAGGATTCCGCGGGCAACGGCCCATTCGGAGGGAATGCGTGAGTTAGCTTACGTGCTGTTTGGGACGACGAGCTTTGACAGAAGAGATCGGCCTTGATGCTGCTCCAGGCGGTTTCTGCAGCAGGCGAATGTAAGTATCCAGCTGCCTGCGGGAAGTTCCGCCACTTTGCCATCCCAGCCAGCTTTATATGTGGCGACTGTTCGAAAGGGGGTATGGGAGGCTGTAGCGCGTGACGCTTTGCGTACCCAGGACGGAGAGGGGAAGGAGGAGCAAGGGACATCGCTGCCGATCCTCTCCTCCCAATTCCTCGCGCCCGCCTGCCGGACCCTGCCGCGGTAACCGCACGGCTCAGTGTTGCGCCGTGGGCGGCGGCCCCGTTCGTCGCTGGGGCCGCAGCTCTGGGGATGTCGCCACCGGCATGGAAGGACAGGCTTGGGAGGGCCCCCCAGGACTCGGGCTCGTGGGGGCATTTTGGGGAGGATTCATCTGCTCACGCAGAGTTGTTGTTTTTTCTTGTGCCCAAGCACGGGCTCGATTTGACGTGGAGTCGTCGCGGCTTTGACGCGGATTCGACGCGGATTTGACGAGTCTGGCATGAATTCGACGTGGCTAGCGGCGCGACGGGACAGGGAAGGGCCCCCGTGATATGCAACAGAATTTGGCCACCCAAGCGAATTCGCGCCTGGAGGTTTTTCTCACCTGGCCCCGTGTTCCTGGGGACGTGAAAAAATATGACTCGGGATGGCGCGCTGGTGCCAGGGAAGAGTCGAGAGCTCCGAGGGGCGGCGTCTCGCCAAGCATCAGGTCGTTGGGGGTCTGGAGGGGGGGGGCTGGCATGTTGGAGTGACGTCTTCGCTCCGTGCGCAAGGGATTCGGAGCGGTGGAGCTCTCTGGGCAGCGCCTCCCTGGACTGTTCTCTCAACTGGCCGCTCTTGCCCCCTTGCCCCGCTATCATTCCCTCCCCCTTCTTTCCCTGGTTCCGTCCTCCTCATACCCCAGTGGCGTGTTTGTGTGTTCCCCTCCTCCTGCTTCTCTTCCTCCTCCTTGGCTTTCATACACCATGCCTCTTCAAAAGAATCGTCGAGCGGGCTCGGCGAGAGTAGGGAGACCAGGATGACTTCTTGTGCCACGCTTCGCCTCCTTCTTTGTCGTCTCTCTTTCCGCCTCCCTCCTCCCTCTCTCGTGTCTCCCTTCCTCCGCTTGCCCCCTTCGCCCCCTCCCTCCACTCATCCTCACGCATGTCACGTATTCTTGCACCCCTGTCTTCGTTTTTCGTCGCCGTCATCGTGTCCTTCGTCTTCGCCTTCCCCCTCTTCACCAGAAACAGGGTGTGTGTGTGTGTGTTTGTGCGAACAGGAGGCTATGGCGGTGGCGGCGGCCGACGTGGTCCCGCAGGCACTGTGGCAGCACAGACTGATGACGATGACCATCATCGGGGGGGACAGTTGTGATAGGGCAAGGAGGCTGGTAATGTGGGGGAGGGGGAGAGGGGAGAGGGAAAGAGGTGGGGGAGACGGGGGGAGGAGGGGTCGGGCTTGGGGGCGCATTGGCCAGGATTCCTTCGCTGTACCTTTGTTCGGCCCACGGATCCTCTCTCATCTGCTTTGGCTCTAGTTTGGCGCAAAGGGAACACATATAACTACAGACATGCACACACACACACACACACATCTGTACCCCGGCAGGTGGGGCTGCGACCTGGGTCGAAATCGCACGCATGCAAGCACACGAACAGACGCGAGTCTTGAACACCCATGCAACACATTATGGGGGGGACTTCAGTAGTACAGGATGTAACTTGGTCCCTGGCAATCGGCGTCGAGGAAGAAAACATGATGGGATCGTTGTGTCCCTGCTTTCGGCTCCACGACTCTCACGAACCGTTTCAGCTCGATGAATCGCGCACGAAGATTGGCTCGAGACTTCTTGGAGTCTGTTGTTTGTCATTCCTTGGATGGTAAGGTCCGTTACCCTTAGCTGCCCCCCTCTTCTCCATCTACGCTGGTCGTTGAAATTATTTATTTTGAGACTCCCCGATCCCAATCTACTTCACTTCTCGTTCAATCATCGAGTGGTTTTCCTCTTCCTTCCTACTACTCAGGGGGCTGGCGAAAACCAAATATACTTTCAACGTCTTCCTGCTTCATGGTTTTGCCTATTTCTTTCGACCGACGGGCAGTGGTCACGATCGCACGAGAAATGGAGCGTACTGATACGGAGTTCAACACGGATGCATTCGCCAGAACGTGAGCCAATACGTTGAGCCAACACGCAGCGTACTGGCACGGACGTCTTGAGCACGGTACGTGTTGCGTCCCAAAACAGGCGTATCGAAGCAGCTAATCACAGGGGGGAACCCTCATCTCTTTCGCGGGCACGCGGCGTGGCGTTCGCAGGCCGTTGTGGTGCCCACAAGGCATGTGGCGGCGGCGCTCTCGGGACCCTTGTTGGCCCTCGTGGAGCGGTTTGGTGTTCACGGGCATCTGGTTGGTTGCCTGCTGCAGCACTTGCGGTGCTCGCAGTCTGCATGCGGCCCAGACTAGTAGGTCGACACTGCCAAGTTGAGGGTAGTTTTATGCCATGTGTCTCGCGATCCATGCCTCCTACATTCCTATGGCAATGTGGGCTTTGGAAGGGTCTTCTGTCCTCTCGCGTGTCCTGTCCAATCAAGTCCGACTGTTTCTTGTGGAACTGCGGTGTGTCGCAATGGGGATCAGATGTTCGTGGTTGGTGCGTTCCACGCGACGAGGGCGGGCAAATGTGGATGCCGTCTGAGGACTGGTATCAGAGGACAAAGAAGGATTGAAGAGCAGGAGGAGGGCTCCAGCGGTACAAACCTAGTCAAGAGCTCACAATAGTTCATCAAGGATACTTGTACATCCCGATTTGGGTTGTAGCCTGGGATCTCGGAGCTGCGGGGCCTGATGTCGCGTTTGTCCTGCGTGCCCGAGACGGGGAATTTTTGACGTTTCGCGAATCCCCACCAGCCTGCGTCCTAATGCTGCAGTGGTTAGCTGCCAAACCGGGGTGCCTACCATGCCAGGCGTGCATTTCCCCTCTTCTCCTCCTGCATCCTTACGCCTCAGCGGTGCACCCACACCGTGTGCCTGGCGTGCACTTCCTCCCCTCCTGCATCCTAATGCTGTAGCGGTTAGCTGCCACACCGGGTTGCCTACCGTGCCTGGCGTGCACTTCGCCTCCTCTTCCCCTCCTGCATCCTTATGCCACAGCAGCCAGCTGTTGCACCGGGGTGCTCTCCCTCCTGTTTCACAGGGTTCTTCCCTGGCGGCTGGGGTTTGCTGCCCAATGCTGTTTCCTGATGGCGTTCAGGTGGTCTGGAATTCGTGCAAGGGCTCACACAGGGAACGGTGCTGCGTCACACTCGCTGAGGTCAAGTGCCCCCTGGCCTGCTCCTGGCTGGTGTCGGCCCCTACTGATGACAGGAAGGCTCCACTGGGTCTCTCGCTAATCTGCCTACCTTACGGTATCTGGACTTCGGGTTCGGCAAGTGTGGCTCTGTACGCTCGTTGGTCGACGTTCTCCTGCATGGACTTCGTTTTCGACAAGTGTTACAGGCTTTACTGCCGTTTGTAGTCTTGTCGGTGATGAGGTTGCCCCTCTTCACTCTTGCGCCGACACGGTGTTTTGGCATTCGTGTCGCCTACTTCACGGATGTCGTCTGGGTGTGCCTGTCGGTCTAGTTCGTCTCTGACGGTGCTGTTTGCCTGACTCACGCCGAGCGATCGACCTCTGCGTGGTTGTGGTCGCGCCGCCGCGCCATTTTGGTTGCGCTTACTTGCTGGTCGCCGCCGGGATTTCCAACGCCACCGGGTTTGGGAGTATCGGTTCTGGCTCTCCCTCTGAGTGGCTGCCCGCGCGCTCGCTTCGCTTGCTTTTCCTTTCCTGGTGCCTAGTCGCGGCCCGACTGGTGCTCGGACGGCTTTCGACCCGCCTCGCGAGCCTGTTGACCAAAAGCCCCCACCAGCCAATCCAGAAACGATGCCCAGAGCAATTGCCTCGATCAGGGAAGTGGGCAGCACACAGAGGAAGGGTCCCCCAGCGGAGGCCTCCTGGAGCGTCTTGGGGGCCTGTTGGCGGTCCCGGGCGCCTTTTCGAGCGTCTCGGGTGCCTTTCGGGGGTCTCTTGGGGGCCTCTTGGGGGCCTCCTGGAGGCCTTTTGTGGACTTTCAACGGCTCGGGATGGGGAACCATCAGAGAGAAGCTCTTGGAGAAGAAGGTGGGGCCGCAGAAGCACCTCTACGCCTTCCAGGAGCACCGTTTGAAAGAGGACCAGTGGGCTGGAGTTACCCACAGTTTGCGTCAGAGAGGCTACCAAGTTGGTGGAGCGGAGGCGGTGCCCACGCTGGGCCCCATGGGTGAGCCAGGAACCTCTGCAGGAGTGGGAATCGCTGTGCCGAACAGGATTGGCATGGCGTACGTGTGTGGGCAGACCAGCTGGGACTGGTCCCCCAGAGGATCCCCAGGAAGAGCTGCAGCGGCATGGGTAGCAGTAGGTAGAGGCGGCATCGTGGTGGCGACGGTGTACCTGTGGACGGCCGAGCAGATGTCGCGGCGGAACAGGGGGCTGATGGACCACGTGTTGGGGAAGCTGCACGAGCTCAACATGCCGTGGGTGTTGTGCGGGGACTTCCAGAATGCCCCTGCCGTCCTGGCGGGCTTGGATTCGATCAAGCTCATTGGCGCGACGCTGGTGGCCCCCTCTGCCGCGAGCGGCACCTGTCGGTCTGCGAGTGGATGTTCCACAATAGACTATTTCGTGGTCTCGAGGGAGTTGGCAGGCCAAGTGAGGAAGGTGGCCATCCACGAGTCTTGGCCTTCGGCGCCGCACAAGCCGGTGGGGATCACGCTCGACCTGAGGCCGCAGGAGAGGAAGGAGCGGATTCTCATCACGCCGAAGAAGTTGGAAGGAATCAGCATCGGGCGCGCGCCTGAGCCGCCCGTATACGACGAGGTGGGGGCTTTCAGCGACGTGACGGTGGCGACCAGTACCTGGGCTTCCTTCATTGGCAAGCTGGAGCGCGAGGCTTTCGCGCTGCGGGGGCTGGAGTGGCACCCCAGGCATGAGTGCGCGGGGCGTGCGGACCCACCGCGCTGGAAAGAGAGAGCGATCCTCAGAGGAGGCGGCAACCACCCAGCCCCGCAAGGAGACGCTCTGTGGTGGCGGTGGCTCGCGCGCACGCTACAGACCCTGGCGGGGAACTACGAGAGGCTCAGGTCGTCTTCGGGCAGTGCCCGTGCGCGCCAGGAGTGGTGCATGATAGCTAGTGATCTGGAGGAACGCTTCAGGAGCGTGAGCCACGAGTTCAGGTGTGAGCTGGTCGGCGAGGAGAAGGAGCGGTGGAAAGAAAGGTGCACCCTGCTGGCGAAAGGGCGCTGGCGAGGTGCTGACCAGAAAGCCAGCCTGGACGCGATGATCCTGGAGGCCAAGGAGCGGTCCAGGCGGGAGGACCAGGCCCTGATAAATGAAAGAAGGAGGCAGTGGGCTGCGAAGCTGGAGGAGGCTGCGAAAGGAGCAGCGGGCGGTCTCCACAGAATCAGCAAGCCAGTGGACATTTGGAGGCCGAGGAGAGCGAGTACACCCCAAGCTTCGGCAGACCCGTTGCGGGCAGCGGAAGCGGCCCTGGGGGAGTGGAACGCAGTCTGGAAGGTGAACGACCCGATGCAGGAGCAGGAGCGGCGGTGGGAGACGGAGCCGCGTCAGGAGTTGCCAGAGTTCACAGTGGACGACTTGGCCAAGTTAAAGAAAGTGGCGCGCACCTTCAAGAAAAAGACAGCGCAAGGAGTGGACCGCTGGCACCCCGCCATGCTGCAAGGGGCTTCGGACGCAGCGCACTGGACGCTCCTGCAGATCCTGAGGGAGGTGGAGCGCACGCTCGTCTGGCCGCTGCATGCAGCCACGGTCATTTTCTTCCTGATCCCGAAGAGCGTAGCGGTTGATCGTGCCATCGGCCTCCTCCCGACCCTGGTGAGAGTGTGGGAGATCATGAGGGAGCCCTACATGATCGAGTGGGCCAAGGCGAACCAGCGCTCTTGGGATTGCACGGCCTTCGGCAAGGCGGCGGAGGACGCGGCTTGGGAGGTTCTCCTCGCCAACGAGGGCGACGAGGTGCAGGATTCGGACCCGCGCACCCTAGCGACGGTGACGGCCATCCTCGACCTGGTCAAGGCTTTCGAGAGGGTGAGCTTGCATGTGCTGTGGGAGCGTGGTAAGGCCATGGGCTTCAATACGGGGGTGCTGGCGGTGGTGTGCTCCTACTTTGCCATGGCGAGGCGAGTCAACACGGGGGAGGCCATCTCGGAGGAGACGAGGACAGTGGCTACGATCATCGCGGGCAGCAAGTTCTCGGTGGGTTTCCTCAAGATGGTCATACAGGACACGATTGACGGTTTGGTCGTGGAATACCCGCTGGTGCAATGGAGGATGTATGTTGACGATTTGTGCCTCAAGCAGCGAGGGGCACAGCAGTGGATCGTGGACAGCTTCCCGACCGTTGTGGACGACAGCGTGGACGGCTTCGCGGCCTTGGGGCTCGAGTTCTCCCTGGGCGACCAGGGCAAGGGGGCGGTCATGGCCAGCGCCAAGTGGTTGAGACAGGCTCTCAAGCAGGATGCGGCAGAGAGAGGGCTGCCTTTGGTGCTGGCCTGCCCTTACCTCGGCGTCGACGTGGTGGCCCACGGGACGGCGGCCAAGAACAAGAGTGGCAAGAGGTTCAAGCGCATGAGGAACAGGGTCGCCAGGCTAAAGGGGCTGAAAGGCTCAGGCAAAGGTGTGACTAGAGGGATTGGCTTGGTGTACAAGTGCGGCCTCAAGAGATCGGTAATGTATGGGTGCAAGTGCCTGGGCATGCCAGACCACCAGCTGCAGCAGGTAAGGAGAGCGGCAGGCCAGTTGCTTCCAGGTTCGAGAGGAGCCAAGAGCCTCACCTTGCAGTTGGCGGTGCTGAAGGAGGACCCCACCGAGGAGGCCACACTTGCGCCAGTGGTCAGGTGGGCGAGGGCCGTCTGGGAGCAGGCCGTGGCAGGAGACCTGAGAGTGCTCGTTGCAGGGGGCCAGGGGCAGGTGCAACCCTGTCGCCAGCAGGCCTTCTGGCCTGAGGCGGGTGCTAGGCTCAGGGATGCCCTCGGTGTCTGGACGGCGTTGTGGATCAAGGATCTGAGGGGCGAGAAGCACCAACGGCAGGAGGACTGGAGCCAGTGGAGTGTTCCCCTGGTCGCGGAGTACCTGCAGGAGGCAGCGCAGGCAGGCCTCCGCAGTGAACTCAGGAGGGAGGCGGTTTCCAAGGCCACAGGTGGAAGCTTGCCCCAGGAGGAGGCTCAGGAGGCGGAGTGTCTTGCTGCAGAAGTGTGTCGGCGTGCGTGGCGGAGGGCGTGCTGGAGAAGGCGTGCAGCCTTCCGCTACCTCGACGCGCTCGGCGAGGATTGCCGCGCCCAGGTCATCTCGCAGTACAGGCAAGAGCAGGTCGCGCTGCAGAAGGTGGTGCGGCGGCTGCTGGTGTCGAGGAGGGCGCAATGTCCCTGGGAAGGAAGCGAAGGAGGCATGCAGGAAGAGGAAGGCTACCTGGGTGTCAGCACCATTGAGAGCCTGGTCGAGCTGCTGCTGGTGGCGGGCAGCCAAATGGACATCGCGGAGGACAAGATAAGCAGGAGGTCGAGTGCTGGCAGTGAGGCTGTCCTCCTGAGTGAGCAGATGAGCAACGCGTGGAGGCAGCAGCAGAAGGAGGTGGGCATGAGCCCGCAGTGGGCCAAGGTCAAAGGACCCGCGGGGGCGGTCATCATGTCATTGAGGAGAGCGAGATGGACCTGGCCGTCGTGGACGGTTTACTGCACAAAGGACGGCGAGATGGTGGACCTCACGGCGGTGTGCCCCACTGACGTTGGGGCGCTCCTCAGGGCTGACCTGCGCAGGGTGCTGTGGGAGCAGTGGACGGCGCAGCAGCCAGGCATGGGGAGCCTAGCCCCAGGCCCGAGGCTCCCGCCAGTGGTGGCGCAGCTGGCCGCGCGGGCTTTCCCTGCGCATGCGAAGCGGGCGGCTCGGAAGGTGGCGCTGGCGGGGGCCTGGACCATGAGCAGGCTTGCCGAGGTCAACATCACGCCGACCGACATCTGCATTGGGTGTGGGCTGGCGGCCGGCACCCCGCATCATCGTTTCTTTCGGCGCCCCGCGCTGCTCGAGGTCAGGAGGCGAGCGCAGGCGGAGTGGCAGCACGTGGCGGAGCAGCAGGAGGACAGTTTGCTCTGGACGCGGGGGCTGGCGCGGGACCCCTTGGCGGACTGGGCCCACAGGTCGGTCGACGAGGCGGACTTCCACTGCGACGTCCTCCAGGGGACGGACGCCCTCCTGTCGGGCGACATCGTGTGCGACGGCTCCAAGCTGGGCACCAGCTGCTGGGCGCAGGCGGGGTGGGCCGCGATGGCCATCGACGCGGGAGGCGCCCCCACGGTGCAGCTCTGGGGCCCCCTGCCATGCCGCTTTAAGGAGCAGAAGACGGTCAAGAGGGCCGAGATGTGGGCTTTCTTAAAGACTTTGGAGATGGTGCTGCCACCGTGCAGGATCTTCACGGACCACCAGGGCATCCTTGACGGCATCAGGAGGGGGCCGAGGTGGTGCTTAAGCTGGGGAAGGCCGCACGCGGACGTCTGGAGGAGGATCTGGCACAAGATCGCGGACTTGGGGCTTGAGCCAGAGTGGGTGATGCATGTGAAGGCCCACAGGTCCAGAGCGGCCATCAGCAGGCTCGAGGGCTTGGCGCAGCAAGTGGCCAGGGGCAATGAGGCGGTGGACGCCCTGGCCAAGCGTGGGGCCGCGGAGGATTTCGGGTACGGCAGGGAGCTGGCCCTGGAGAGCCTGGATGAGAAGGTGAAGTGGGCCATCCAGAACATCGGCTGGTGGTACCAGGAGATGAAGGAAGGATGGCCCGACGTGCCGCCCAGGACGGGGCCGAGCAGAAGGAGGAAGCAGCAGAGGCCCTACGTCAGCCTCACGAGGCACGAGGTCGAGGTGTGTGGAGCTTGGCTGGTGTGCACGCGGTGCGGCAAGCGTGCAGTTTCGGCCAGGATGAGGAAGAAGCTGTGGGCCTCCGCGTGCGCACCCCCTCCCTGGCAGGCGGTGGGCCACCAGTCCAGCGAGGAGTGGGGCTCGCTGGAGGCTAGAGTGGGAGCCGCATGCGCGCGGAGGCAGAGGGCTGCAAGGCAGGAGGCGTCCACGGCTGCAGGGCGTGGGGCTGGCGGCGCCTTGGGGGCGGCGGCGGCCTGCGCTGGCGTGGCGGTGGCGGCGGCAGCTGCAGGCGGAGATGATGGAGAAGACGGCAGTGCTGCAGGGAGGTCACCTCGGAGGTCGAGGTCGCCTCGGAGATGTAGGGAGGCGGCGGACGCGCCTGTCCTCGAGGGCCCGCCGAGCGCCGAGGAGGATGTCAGGAGGGCGCATGTCGTGGAGGTCGTCGGCCCCTACGTCGTCTGCCGCGTGTGCGGGGCCCACTCGGCGGTGAGGCGGGCCAGCTTGGGCCGCGCCTGTCCTGGGCCCCTGCCGCGGCGAGGGGCCGACGGAGGAGCGGACTCCAGGAGGAAGAGGCGGGACCGCATCCTCCGCGGCTGCCACCCGCAGACGGGCAGGCCGCTCCCCGCCGAGATGGTGCCCACGAGGAGAGGTGGGTGAGGCCCGCGGGCCTCGCGGGGCCGCACTGAGCTCAGCGCGGCAAGCCTCCAGCGTGGCGGAGTCCGCGGCGTTGGATCTGGGGTGAAAAAAAAAAGGCCTCCTGGAGGCCTTTGGGGGGCCTCTTGGGGCCATCTTGGGGCCCTCTTGAAGCGTTGTTGGGAGCCTTGGGGGGCGCTCTTGGGGCACTCTTGGCCCACTTTGGAGCCACCTTGAAGCCTCGGATGGCCATCGGAAGCGAAAAGGCGAGAAAACCCAACACATTGATTTCCCCAAGGTTTTGGAAGGATTTGGGCCTCTTCGGGGCCTCCTGGGTGGCCACTTGGAGCCGTCTTGGAGCGATCTTAGTGCCCCTTGGAGCATCGTGGAAGCCGTCTTGAGGCATCATGGGATGTGTTGAGCCATCTTGGAGGGCAGCTCCCCCAGGCGCTCGTGGAGTCATCTTAAGCAGCCCCCCCCTCCCCCCAGGAGGCCCAAATGTGGCCAAAACCTTTTTGTACATTAAATGATTGTGGCCTTGTCGCCGAGGCCTCTAGAAGCGTTTTGGGTGCCTCTGGGGGGTCTCTTGGTGCCTCTTGGGGGTCTCTTGGGAGCCTCTTGGGGGCATCCTGGGGGCCTCTTGGGGCTTCCTGGCCACCTCTTGGGGCCCTCTTGGGGCACCCGTGGGAGCCTTAGGGGCCATCTGTGGGCCATCTTGGGCGAGATCGATCGCCGGAGGGGGGGTGCTAATTAGCGCCCCCCCCCCAGGAGGCCAAAATGGGGCCAAAACTTTGTAAAACCAATGATTGTGGTTTCCTCGCCGGCGCCGCTTTGGACGCTCCGACACCTCGCGGAACCCCCCTTCCAGGTCCATGGGGAGGGGGTGAAGGGGAGGGGTCAAGATGCCCTCCCCGCCCGCAAGCCGTGTCGCTCACTCCCACCCGCCCTCCCAGTACATACGCAGCACCCGAGCCTGGCCCGAACCGCAGCATATTCAGCAGTCGTCTTTGCATGGGCAGCTACTGGGGATCAATCCGCCGCCGCCGCCGCCTCCGCCGGCGCCGCCGCCCGCCGCCGCCGCCGCCGCGCCGCCGCCGCCGCCGCCGATGTCCGCCGCCGCCACCGCGCCGCCGCCGCCGCCGCCGCCCCCGCTGCCAAATCGCCGCCGCCGCAGCCGCTGCCGTCGCAGCCGATGCCGCCACCGCTGCCGCCGCCGCCACCGCCCCCGCCGCCGCCGCCGCCCTCGCCGCTGCCGCCGCCACCGCCGCCGCAGCCGCCGCAGCCGCCGTAGCCGTTGCCCCCGCCGCAGCCGCGGCAGCCGCCGCCGCCGCCAAGTGTATGCTTTATTGTGTTTTGACAGGGATGGTGAGGGGAGGCCGCATCGGGTTCGCTGCGCATGCTCCGACTTTGGAGGCAAAATTTGATTTGTAGTGTTTTTTTTGCAAGGGATGTTGGGGGGGGCCCTCATTGACTCGGGTTGGCTACCAGTCGCCTGGGGGAGGGGGTGTATACTAATAGGGAACAGTGATAACCTTTCCCCGAAGGGGAAGAAGGAAGGGTGGAAGAGGATACTCCCCAAACCACCGACGCCCAGAGGGCTGGTGGGATTTGATACTGTGGCTGGAGCTTATTCGCGCAGGCCTGATGGCTATCCCAATTGTTCACCCCAGCCTTGGCACACTGGTGACAGCTGGCGCCACAAGCCTGTGGCGAGGTAAGCAGTCACAACTGTGCTCACAGGCGCTATGCGATCGCAGGTTCAGTGCGGTGTTCACCGGCACGTTGTTCGCAGGCCTTTGGTTCTACTGGTCCTGCACACTGTTGTGCATATCTTGGTGATGGCGTGGTCCTGCTCTGGACCTCCGAAGGCCTCCGACGAGACCGCCAGGAGCCTGCGGGGGCCTTCGGACGATTTTGGAGGGCCTCTGGAGGCGTCCGTACGACGTCGTCGTCACCCTCGTCGTTCGTTGTCGTGGCCGTGGATGTCGTCGATGACGCGCGTTCAAACTTGCGCGGGCTCCGGCGCCACAACCCCCGCCGCCCCCTTCGTTATGGTGAGCGGCAGGGTGACGGACGTTTTATTCCTCGGGGGAATACGACACGGTATCTTCTCGTGATTTTTCAAGCCGCCGTTTCTTCGCAACGTCGGATGTCCAGGTTCTTTTGCTTCCATTCCCCTCCACCCTGGAAGTACTCGGTACCCGGGAGTGACATCCCATCTGTTGGAAAGTCAAAAGCAGGCGTGCCGCAGGCTAGGCCAAAAGCGACAGCGCTGCGGAAGTTAAATCGAGGGAGTCAGTTCTGCGATTCTCGCAGTATTGTACCGTGGGCCCTCAGAGAGTCGGATATCCTTGATCTGCTCAAGCTTGCACAACGCCTTTGGCCGAAAAGCGCTGCTGATGCGTGGCTCGTCAGTTAGAGGCACTTGCGCATCTTCAGAAGTACATGGCAAACTGCTCTTTTGCCACGACGCGTCTGTCACGGAAGGCACGAAAACATGCCGCCGATCTAGCATTATATATGAAGATGTAGTCGTACAGGGGATGTTCGAACATGCTTTATATGGAGGGAAGGGTATGGAAACGGATATTTGAGAGCTATGGGCGGATTGTTTCGGAAGTCTGGAGCAACTCTCTTCTTTAGGGCTTCATTCGTCGATGTGCCACTCTCACAGCTTGTTGATTCAGGCCACACTAGTAAGTTTTGCAGCTGTGATGCAGGATAGTTGTTTAGTACAATGAAGCTTCGCATCTGGCCACCTTGCCTGCAGGGTGGTTCGCTGCAGTGCGCACTGGAAGAAGCCACGTGCACCCGACAGGAAAATTGTAAGTTTGCAGCTTGAGGAAACATCCACGATGCCTGAAGGTGCCCGCAGGTTCGCAAGACTTCTGACCACCGGCTGGGGCGATTAATCACCATTGAGATGGACGAATCGGCCCCTAGACATCCAACACATCGCCAGGAAAACACGACGTCGCGAAAAAGCACGCTCAGAGTCTCGACCCTATCTTCGTGCGCCTCCTCTCGAGCAGATTCGACCGGTGAGGGTCTCGATGCTGGGAACGGGAAGCGAAGGGCAAGATATCAGGTTCTCTTGCCCTGGGCGGGGAATTCCCGAGGCGGGCGAGGACTTTTTCGACGTCGCAGTCGTTCCTTGCCTCGGTGCTGCTGGCACGCGGGCGGGACCTCGGGCGCGCGCGCGCGCCCGCCTCCCTGTGGCGCCCGGAGGCGGCGGCGACCGCGGCGACCGCGGCGGTCACGGCTCGCAGCACTGGAGAGACGTGAGGGAGGACGGCGATCACGCCGGCGACCACAGGCCGGCGGAGCGAGCGGGGAGGTGCATTTGGGTTGCGCCTCTGATTGGATGGATTTGGACAGGGGGGAGGGGGGGAAGGGGGTAGAAGGATGGAGGAGGGGGAGCAGGGGGAGAAGGAGGAGGGTGAGGAACTCTTTGGAACTCTTTGATAGCGGACACTGCCCTGGAATTTTGGACGGCCTCGGAGCCACCGCGGGACCCCGAGAGCCCAATGGAGCCCCAGGGACCCCCTGCCGAGGCCTCAGCAGCACGAAGACGACGAGGGGGGCCCTCAACCGGTGGCCCCGCCTCCCAGCAGCGCCACGACCTCCGACTCGACCGTGCTCTGCTTCCACTCCGACATCTCCTGCTCCAGGCGGGCCTTCTGCTTGGCCTCCTGCAGTATCGCCTGCACGGCTAGCTGCTTCTCCGTGCTGTATTTCTTCCTGAAGTCCGCGTGGCCGTCGCTCGTGGGGATCGCGGCCTCGACGGGATCGGCAGAGAGGCTCACATCGCTGCTCTCCGCGTGTACGTCGCCGTCGCCGATCTTGACCACGACGCCATCATTAGCGTCACCGTCCATGTGGTTGTACTCCACCTTGCGGCAGTCCGTGACCAGCTGGGCCGTCACCTTGGGGGCATTCACGTCCTTGAGTTTCTCGGAGTCGTTCTTGGTCTCCCCATTGTTGAGCCGAGTGTTCACCAGGACCATCTCATCCATGGCCGATACCATCACCTTCACCTCGTCGGTGGTCTTGTCATCAGGGCCGCACTGGAAGGCCAACTTCTTCATCTCCCCCTTCTTCTTCTCAACCGGCTTCAACGAGACCTTCTCAACCCGACCCTCCTCGAGCCGCTCCTTCTCTGCCTCCAGGTCGTCAGTGGTCGCGGTGTCCGCCGTCCCCGCCGACTCGGCGTCGCCAGCACAGCGACGACGACCCCGCCCGCGGCGCCTGGCATCGCGCGCCGTGGCAGGCACATCATGGGGCCCTCCGCCGAACTCGGCGTGCTGGGCCCAGCCGCGGAAGGCGCGGCTGGCCCCCGACGGCCGCGGCTGCACGCCCGCGCGGCCAGCCTTGACCATCTCCGTCAGGTGGGCCCTCCCAAGCTGCTCGCGCACCGCCACCTCCTCAACTTCGGAGGCCTGGCTCGGGGCGAGCAGCGCGGCACCCGTGCGCAGGGCCGAGGCGACAGTGGCGGCGACCTGCTGCCGCCCGCCACCGCCTTCGGCTGCGCCCGCCGCAGCCGCCTTCACGAGCGGGGCGAGCAGCGCCACCACTCCCCCATCGAGGGGACGGACCGTCGCCATCGCCCGAGCCGCAGCGGGGGAGCACGCCGCCCGCCCTGCGCCCGAAGCCAGCTTGAGCCAAAATGGCCACGGAGGAGGAGGGTGAGGAGGAGGAGAAGGAGGAGAAGGAGGAGAAGGAGGAGGAGGAGGAAGGAGGAGGAGGAGGAGGAGGAAGGAGGAGGAGGACGAGGAGACAGGAAGTGGAGGAGGAGGAGAAGGAGGAGGAGGACGAGGAGCAGGAGGGGGAGGGGGAGGAGGAGGGAGAGGGGGAAGGGGAGGAGGAGGAGAAGGAGGAGGGCGAGGAGGGGGGAGCAGGATGAGGGGGAGGCGGAGGTCGGGGAGGCAGAAGGCCGGCAGCGCGCAGGATGGGGCGGGCCGTGGGCGGCGGCGGGCGGAACGCCGGGAGTGTCTGGCCGTTTTCGAGGACAAGGGATCGGCCCCTGATACTCAGAGCGTGAATTACCTACCCCGCTTTCGCTTGGCAAAACCAAGCCATACCACGCGCCTCCTCGTCAAGCGGCCTGACCAGTACAGGCTGCAATTTGGCATCGTCTGGTATCTCTTGGAAGCGAGGGTGGTCAAAAGCGAGGGAGGTTTGTTTGCCCCCTAGATACGCCATCCCCTCCGTGCTTCCGAGGCGAACGACAGGCCTCGCGAGCATGCATGCCACACTCATTTGTCAATGCCTCTACCCAAGAATCAAGAGTTGGCGGTGGGTCGAAGTCAGGGGAGCATGAAGTATTGATATTGATAGTTTTCCAGATTTCCAGGTTTTCCTGTTCTTCCGCGCGGGCTCCAGGGACGAATGGTCGAGCGCATTCCGTCGCGCAGGTTCTTTGCGTGATGTTCGCAGTGCATATTTCGCGCATCGGAGCGCCCTCGAAGATTCCAAGCTGCAGGCTGTGTTGCTCTTGGGGAGTCCGCGAGTTGCAGCTGCCGTGGCGCTGTTTTCGATGTCGCCCCTTCGAGTGCTGTTCGCGGGCGCAACGCGCGGCGCGCGCTGCGCCCAATCGCGCGCGGCGCGGCGCGTGAATCAGCCGGCCGCGCCCGTCGGACCGCCCGGACATTATTTCTGGATTGTAGAATGTGTCAGAAAACGCTTCCGCTTTTTTTGTGCGCAAGCGGTTTCGGATTTTTCAGACAGAAAACCCGGAATTTTTCCGACAAAAATTGTTTTGAGGGTTTGAATGCGCCCGCCGCGCAGGACATCTGCAGAATTCTGTAATCCGGAATTTTTCAAAATGGATTCCGGAATTTTTCGAAAGCGATCCTGGAAATTGTCAAAAACGATTATGGTATTTATTCTTCAAAAAGTAGGCCGGACATGTTCAAAAGCGGTCCCGGATTTGTTCGATTTCACCCCCTGGAGAATTTTCCAGAGTCGCGCATGATTTGCCTTTTCAGGTCTGTGGGAGTCAGCCGAGGCGCGCGGTGCGCGGCGGCGGGCGATGGGACGGCGCGCCGCCGTCCCCCCCGCGCTCGGCAACGAGAAGGGGGGTCAGATAGCCCCTTACGGGCGACCACTCGATTGCGAATGGGTGACCGACCAGCGGCGCCAGCCAGAGTAGACAATACTCGACGCAAGGTGTACCCCGCGCGAAGGCTGTCAGAAATCCCGGAATTTCCCGAACGTATCAATTGCACGCTGTGTCGATAGATATGGTTCGTCCTATGAACGTGTTGCACTTCGACCGCAGTCTTTCCCGCGCGTGCCATCTCCGGATTTCGGTGGGATGGGAGTGTCCACGAAGCGTTCCGCTGTACCGGAGGGGGCCGACCGAGAAGGGGACGCGGTAGCCGGCGGACCGCCAGGACTGTTTTTCTGTGACAAAGGATCGATCCTTGACACATTATCGTCTCCATGTTTCAGGGCGATCGACTGGGCCGACGGAAAATCAGAGGAGGAAAAGGTATTGCTACCCCTGCTTCGCTTTTGCCTTTCAGGGGGCCTCCTGGGAGGCCCTCGCCGCCATTGCTGGATTCGTCTCGAAATCTGGGTCAGAACGAACCCCAGGAGAGGTCCGTGGAGCAACAGTATCGGTACTTCAGGGCTTCCCCAGAGAAGGAGGGGGACGGGGGAAAATGGACGAGGGGGGGCAGGAGGGGGACAAAGGGAGGCACGACCAGTAGTTCTATCTGAGGGTCATGGGTAAGGCCGTCTCGGTCACGTGCTTAAGATAGTTGCTTTGCAGTTCAGGCCGACGGTATGAGGAGATGTCAACGGCAGTGGTGAGCGAAAGAGGGCGTCGGAGTGACAAAATGCTAGCTGGCCTTTGACAGTCTGGAGATGCTCGATGGGCATTGTTTTCGACGGGTGACGCTATCTCAATGGCTGTGTTCCTTGAGGGTTGGTGATCAGTTCTAGCCGGCGGATGAGGATCTGCGATTGGTTGTCATGTCAAGTGTGGGTATGTTTGCAGTCGCTTTGGGACCCGCGACTGTGAGGTATAGTAGGTTTGGCCGACAGATGAGGATTCGTGGTTGGCAGTTCGATCAAGAGGTAAGGATATTTTGCAGGCGATTGAAGATGTGGTTGGCAGACAGGTGAGGGGAGTTGTCAGGCAGTGCTAACTGAAGGTTGATCATACCCAGGTGCCTGCGGCAAGTCCTGCTGTCTTGCCAGCGCAGAGTTCTGTTTGCCGACCGTTCAAGCACTGCCTAGAAGGCCGTCAAATATGACACCTCGAGTCTCCACTTGTTGATGAGCTTGATGGATGAGGTGTGTGCGGAGGAGGAGGAGGAGGAGGAGGAGGAGGAGGAGGAGGAGGAGGAGGGGGAGGGGGAAGGGGAAGAGGAGGAGGATGACGACGACAAGATGTTCGAAACGAGACGGGGACGAGGCAGGAGAGGAGTGCGCCAGAGCTCCCAAAGACCTCCGAAGCGACGTCGTCGTCGGTGTGCCCGGGCGCGTGCAGGTCGCGTGGCGCGTGGCAAGATGGAGGCAGAGGGCAAGATGGCGGCAGGGGCCGCCGCCGGTACGACCGCCAGGATGCTCACGGTGACCCCGCGTGGGCAGACCATGCAGCGCGCGGGAGCGCTGGCGGCGATGCAGGCGAGACGGCATCGGCAGTGCTTGGAGGGTTGGATGGGGGAGAATGGGGTCTGGGAGAAAACAATGTTCCTAGGAGGTTTTTTTTCAGTTTTCGGACGGAACCCGGGGCAGTCACTAAATGGCTTGGGGTGACGAGTTAGTCTTGGGGAGAATCCGGGGGTCCAGGACGGGTTTCCGCCAGGACCCCTCCTGTCACGCCAGCTAGGAGAAGGACGAGGAGAGGAGTTCAATGTCTTTACTTGTTCCTCGTTCTTCTTGGGCGTCCTGGGGTGTCCTCGTCGCCGCAGGCAGGTTCCCTTCGAGACCCTGGCTAAAACGAATCCTGGAGGTCGATATTTGAAGAGGAAAAGGAAGATGGAAGTCGGAGAGAGACAGGGGGCCAGGGAAGAGGAGCAAGGTAGGAGGGATGAGGAGTCAACGGGGCAGGAGAGGCGGAAGAGAAGGGAATACGGGAGGAAGGGGTTTCTGAGAGGAGTAGGTGCCAGGGAGGGGGGATTGAGAAAGAGTGTCAAGATGAGTAGGGAGGAGAGAAAGGGAAAGACGTGATAGCTGGGGAGGGAGGGAGGGAGGAAGAAGGAGGGAGGTACAAGTGGGGTGGTGCGGGGGGGGGGGGGGGGAGAAGGGGGGGGGGGGGAGAAGGTGGTGGTGAGGGGGCAGGGGGAGGGAGCAGGGATGTAAGGAGGAAGGGAGAAGGAGAGGAAGAGTCTGAGGCAGGTGGAAGGAGAGGGAGAGGGAGATGGGGAGAGAGAGAGAGGGGGAGACAGAGAGAGAGAGAGAGAGAAACAGACAGACAAACAGCAACAAAGGGAGAGACACATAAAGAAAGGCATACCAACAAGAGAGCGCACTGATTCGGACAGGTGTCTGGTCAGGCCCGCCTCGTACGAGCGCTGGCTGAGGCGCCGCTTGACAAGCAGGGGTGGGACACATCCTCTCCCCCCCCTGGCGCGGTCGAGAAGGGACCCCGACTGGGGAAAAACAAGGGCGTGGCGATGGGAGCGTGGCCCGCCCCTTCTGCGCGCCCGTGCTGTAGAGACGCATAGGTCTTTAGCATGCCTTGGGATGTGCACCTCGATGCCCTGGGAGACAGGCTCCGCCTTCGGGCACCCCCATCGGCGGTCCAGTGCAAAGTCGACGGAACGTGTTGCACGGTGTTTGCGCGGCGCACGAAAGAACAAGTAGAGGAGGCCAGCACTGGTGCGCTAGCAGTGAGGGCAAGCCGCACCTGGAGATTGTCCTGGAAAGTGACCCCAGGAAAGCAGGCGTGCGAAAGACTTGTTGGACCCCGTGCCAGGCAGAGTATGTTCTTCGGGACCGGTCAAGCAGGGGTCCAGATTGTTCCTGGATGCCTCGGAGCGCGAGTCCGAGGCTGTAGACATGTTGCTGCAGCGCCGTGGTACTTGTGGTGAACGCGGCCTCGCGATCCTGGGCAGGTTGTGACCTGGCCGCGGTGAGGGGTTGCGCGAGGTTTCGCCCTCGATCGGTCATCTGCACTGGTGCCACTCGGGGGTCTACACCCTGGTGTGTGGTACTGGGGCCCTTGTTCTCCGTTCCCTGGTGAGGCGGGGCATTTGCCTGGTGGTAGGAAACGTTGGGTTGGGGGGCTGGTCGCTCACCAGCACTGGCCAGCCCATCGGGCCGGGGCGACGGAGCTTGCCCTGTTGGCGCAGTCCGCGACCCTTCGCCTGCCATGCACAAGTCCTCTCCGAGGCGGTTGGCATTGTTGGCGCGGTTGCGCTCTAGGGTGAGGCTGACAGTGTCGGGGGGGGCGGTCGGGTCCGAGCTGCCTCCCAAATGGTCCGCCCTCGGGTTAGCCTGCGCTGATCGGGGCGTAGCGCATGGCATGGGCATTCGGTGAAGCTTCACTTCTTGGGTCGCTATTGTCGTGTGCCTGTTTGGGCGTGGATGTGAACTTTTGTCGTCCGCGTCGTGGCTGTCGTTGTCGTGACTATCTGGTCGGCAAGGAGTCTCGTCATCGTCATTGTCGAGGGCCCTTCCTAGGCCGAGTGGATCTTCTTCGTCCCCATCGAGCTAGTCGGCATGGGTGCCCCATTGACCGTCGAGTTTGTGGTAGTACCCGTGGTCCTGGTGGGCCTTGGGAGCATGGTGGCTTTTCCCCGCCGCTCCCTAATGTCGTGATGGTTGGGTTTCATCCGGTGGAGTTCCAACCTGGAGCATCCAGCTCGTCTGTCTGGAAGCGGGAGTGCGTGCTGACGACGGTTACATATCACGACCGCTGCGCTAAGAAGGACAGCCGCGAATTTATGACGCCACCTGGCCGGCCGCGTCAGTGACATTCTGTGGCAGGGATTGCTGGCTCCCCTTGTTGCCGGCTCGTCAGCATGGCGTCTTAAGTTCTCGGCGATCGGCGAGATGCGGCCTTCGTTGATCCTTTGTTCTCCGAGGTGGCTTTTGGCTGTTTGGACCTTGAACACGTCGTCTTTGGCCTGCACCACCCGGTGGGGATTCTTGGCCAGAGATCGGCTTGCGAGCTCTTGGTTTGCACTTTTTTTTCCTTCGAGGAGGACTTCAGGCCTGTCGACGACGGCTTTGTTATCGACGAAGCTGTGGACGGCCTTTCCGCCGCGGCGGCGAGGTGGAGCAGCGCCAGGGTCTCGGTGCCTTGCGTTGATTGCACTAGGCCATATGCTCGGGCAGAGTGGTTCAGGCGATGTTGTGGCCCAGAGCACACGCCGAAACCTGCCCTGGCGAGAGTGGGCTGGCATGGTGCGATCATGCCCCGTCAGTGGTCGCGTGAACGCAGCAAGCCCCCGTGGATCGGGTCGGTGCATTCTTCGAAGTGCTCCTCTTTCTAGGCCCTCTGGAGTTGGTCGGGGATGGGCTGCGGGAGCTTGCCTTTGGCGAGAATGGCCTGGAGGTCGACGGGTTGAGCGCCCTTTTCTAGGAGCCCACAGTGCCGCGTGTGCGGCGGAAGGTCTCTCCACAGTCGGGGGCGCGCAAACATGGATCGGGGGAGGTGCCCTCCCCAAAATGCGGCCGGTGCCGCCTCGTTCGGCGGCGGAAATCAGCGATTTCCCTGCAAACGGGACCCGTCGCTAATCCACGCCCCCTTGCTCCATGTTTGCGATCGCCTGACACAGTTCCCCCGAGATCATGGCCTGTTCGCTCGTTGGCCCAGCGCGGGCATCTCCAGGCGATGTGTTCCTGGGTCTCCTCTGCTGGGTTGCACCGCCTTTTGCAGCGGAAGCGGGTCGGCCGAGATCCCCTCCCGCAGTTTCTTCTGTTGGGTGCGGTCACCGCCACAGAGGTAATGCTAAGTCGGGCCTGCCCCTCTACAGGAGGAATATTCAAAAATAGTCCAAAAACAGTCTAGAGAAGGTTGTTCTAATATTTTTGTCAATGTTGGAGGATTTGATAGGTAATCTGAATTTTTCGTCGAAAATCGGCCTGTAGGGGGACATGCCCGACCTAACGGTAGTGTCATGGGAGAAGCATGTGGGCTTGACCTTTGGCTCTCTGGGGCCAGGTGTGGGCGAAGTACTCGAGATCTGAAATATAACGGCCGACGCCGTCCCAATGTCGCTCACGCCTGGTGATAGGGGCTCGTCGGAGGAGGGCCTGCGTCTGCGATGCTAGGAGTGCGTGCGCGCGCGTCCTGACCGTGACAATCGCGTGCCCTGGTCGTCGCACATCGTGCCGCAGGCCGGCCAGATCCACTCCAGCTGGGCGATGGTTTGCCAGAGTCTGCCCATTGAGCCGCCGCATTGGAAGGTTTGCGCGCGGCCAACGGCCGCGTCGGCTCTGGTGTCGAGATTGGCGTCTCGCCGCACCTTCCCGCGCGCTCCGAGGAGTGTTTTCCGCCGCGCGATGGCACCTGAGTTCCGGGGGGCGGCTGGGGACGACGAGTGCGCGCGGGGCCCGCTGGGACATCCATGATCGCCCCATGGGTGGGATAGCGGCGAACACCGCGTCATTGTAGAGGTTGCGTGATATCGCGCTGGATGCTTGGATGTCGGCGCCAGCGGCGCGCGCGCTTGCCGCCAGGGGCCTTGCGGAACGGTCTCTGGCGCAGGCGCTTTCTGGGAGGCGACCGATGCGGGGGGGTGTCTGGCCACGGCCCGGCGAATTCGGGCATCGGCAGCGGCTTGAAGTTTGAGGTCCGCGCCTTCCGTTGCCGGTGCAACATTGACGTGGCCCCCCACCAGTTGTCCCTCGCGGTGAGCGTTCGGGGAGGGGGGCGTTGGGGTTTAGGGCTGCCACCCAGCGGTGGCGCTCCCCCCCATCAGCCCATCCCAACATTTTGCAGGGTGGATTCTTGTGGCCCGAGAGGCGGTAGAATAGCACAGCTTCATCGAGCGATGCTTCGAGCGCCCTGGCCGCGGGGGCGGTGGAGTTGATGTCGTCGACGCACGCGGTGCCGATGGGGCGCGGCGCTGCCCCCGCCGGCGCGGTCGCTTTGTCCAAACGCACGCCAGGATTTTGATGTCGTCGAGTGAGAAGGGGCTGCCTTGGAGGTGACCGTTGGTGCGTACCGGGGGGGGGAACGAGCGCGCTCCTTCCATGGAAATATCTCGTCTATGGCTGGCGCAGACAGGTTTTCTGACTTGTGCGACGCCTGGTGGACACCCCGCGCGGAGCGCGAGGTCTATGAGCAGAATTCCCGAGCAGAGAGTGGAGAGAGACAGAAAGAGAGCGAGAGAGAGAGAGAGATAGAGAGAAAGTAAAGGCGCAGGGAGAGGCAGGGCAGAACAGATAGAGGAAGGATTGAGGAAGGCCCGCTCCCTCTGCTCAGCCTTCCTCCTCCCTGGTGATACTGGTGCTACGGCTGCTGGTTCTGATCGTACTGCTGTCCTTCGCCTTCGCTTCTGCTGCTTCTGGGGTGATTGCTGGTGCTAGCCATTCCTTGTCCTGGACCTGCTTTTACCCCTCGGCGTCGTTGTTGCCGTCCTCCTGGTGGTGTTGGGTTTCCCTCTCGTCCTCCTCCTCCTCCTCCTCCTCCTCCTCCTCCTCCTCCTCCTCCTCCTGGTCCTCCTAGTGATAATTCCTCCTCGTCCCCTTCCGTCCTCCTCTTTCCTCTTCCCCTTTCCCCATTCGCCCTCTTCCTCCTCCCCGCCCTCGCCCGCCCACTAAGGATGCCGAGCGATTGGCCGCACGATCGCCCCAGTTTCGATTGTGTCTCGGCCCCGGACACCGGGTCTGTTTGTCCCCCTAAGCCTTCTCGTGATGGCCCCGCCCCCGACGGCCGGCTTCGAGGCGCCCAGCATGGGGAAACGGATCGGCTGCATCGAGTCTTGCGTGACGCCCCCTGACTTCTGCTAAGGTGCGCGTTGGCCACACGCTCGGGGGGGATCCAACCGTGGCCACGAGGGCGTCCCAGGAGGCCCGAATCCACGTCAGACGCCTCGGCACTGAGGGTAACCCGACAGGCGCCGTGGAGGCCCTGGCGGCCAGCCCAGGAAGCTTGCGAAATCCCCCCAAAAAAACCCGCCCATCGACCTTCGAAACCCCAAAATCTCGACCTTCGAGCTTCGAGCCCCGTCCATCGAGCCTCGAGCCTCGAGCCTCCAGCAGCCCTCGAGCCGCCAGCAGCCCTCGAGCCGCCCACCACCCCCGAGCCGCCAGCAGCCCTCGAAGACTCCCGCCACCCTCGAAGACTGCCGCAGCCCTCGAAGGCTCCGGCAGCCACCACGTCCGCAGCCCTCGACGAGCGCGCCGCCCCCGCCGGGCGAGGCCCGCGGCAGGGCTGCGGCGGCCGCGGCCCGCCAGAGGGTGGGCGCCGCGGCGCGGGCCGCGGCCAGGGGCGCGGCCCGCGGCCCGACGGAGGGCCGCCCGCCGCGCCGCAGGGCGGCGGCCAGGGCGCGCCCCCGCGGCCGCCGCGCCGTCGTCGTCGCCGCCGCAGGGCCCGAGGCTCGAGAGCCCGAGGCTCCCGAGGCTCGAAGGTCTTCGTGGGAGGCTCGGGGATCGAGGCGTCCTGGCCTTGAAGGTTTCGGGGGCTCGAAGGTGCTGGGAGGCTGGAAGATTTGGGGGAGGTTTGGGGAGGTTTTCGGGGATCGAGGCGCGAGGCTCCTCGGCCTCGGAGACGTCCTGGGCCACCGTGGGCCGCCAGGGCGCGCCCCAAGCGGCCGCCGAGCCGCCGTCGTCGTGGCCGCCGCCGCCGTCGTGGATGGGTCTCTCGCGCCGAGGCAGGGGCCGGATTCAGGTGAGGGCGAGATGAGAAAGCGGTAGTCAGTTGGTCTCCGGGGCGGCCCTCGTAGCCACGGCTGGGCGCATCTCGGAGAGCCGGTGCGTTTGGACTCCCGGTGGGGGGTCCAGGGGCCGATTTTGAGCTGCCGTTGTTTCAGCTCGCCCTGCTCCGATTCGTGCCCTGTCCGTCGCCTGTGGAGCCGATGTTCCCAGGACCCCGATGGGGGTGGTGGATCTGGATATACGGCTGGGCCCCGCAGGGAGGCCGAGGCAGCCCAGAGAGATCCCTGTCCAGGGCCCCCAGTGGGGTCCTTGGACATCCTCTCCCCAGGCGGTGGGTACTGTGGGGGCCCAGGCCAAGAAACACCCTGCTTTCCTCCACGGTGCGCTGGATTTCTTGGTTTTCGATGGCTTTGCCATGGAGAGCGTGACGCTCCCACATCAGAAATCGATGGACGTCCTGGGGTCTCAGGGTTGGGCTTCTTGTGAAAGGTCTCTTGTGGTCGGGCCCCGTTGCCCCCGACAACGTGTCCCCTGTTGCCTACCCGCGGGAGCAGCCGACCTCTGCCCAGCCGCCGACGCAATCAAAGGCAGCAGCGTGGAATAGGGATTCCCCGCTGCAATGTCCCGGCGGAGAACCGCGGGCCACGCGGGGGCTCGTCGTCGGGCCCTCCGCCAGTGGCTCCTCCTTCTTCTCCTTGTCGTCCCCCGCCCCCTGCCCCCCCCCAGCCCATCCCCCTGCTGTTGCTCAGTCTTCCTCCTCGCCCTCGTCGTCGTCGTCGTCGTCGTGGTCGTCGTCGTCGTCGTCGTCGTCGTCGTCGTCGTCGTCGTCCCCCTCCTCCTCGGCATCCATTTCCACCCCCTCATTGTCCTCCTCCTCCTCCTCCTCCCTCCTCCTCCTCCTCCTCCTCCTCCTCGGCATCCGTCTCCTCCTCCTCATTGTCCTCCTCCCCCTCCTCACCATCCTCCTCCTCCTCCCCCTCCACTTCGCTCCTCCTCGCCATCCTCGTCCTCGCACTCGCCCTAGCCCTCCTCCCCTCCTCCTCCCCCCTCCTCCCCCGTCCCCCCCCCTCCCCCTCCTCCCCCTCGTCCCTCTCCTCCCCCTCCTCCTCCTCCTCCTCCTCCTCCTCCTCCTCCTCCTCCTCCTTCTCCTCCTCCCCCCTTCCTCCCCTCGCGCGGTGGCTCACGCAGGCCGCTTGCGCGGCAGCACCGTAACAGCGCCTAATCCGAAAGCCCTTATAACGGCGACGAGGCGACGATCGAAAGCAGTGCCCCGGCACTGCTTTGAACGCGTTCAAAGCAGTGCCCCGGCACTGCTTTGAACGTATGATATGATGATATGATGATGATTATGATTGATGATGATGATGATTTTTCCAGCGTACACTGTCCGCAACTGCGGCAATCAACATCATGCTCCACTTGCCCGCAACTGCGGCCATCACCAACGCTGCCCCTCGAAGCTCCGCGGAGGGCGCTCGGCAGGTCGCCCGCTCGAGCCCCACTCGACTTCACGCTGAGGAGGCGAGCCCTCAGGGGCATTGTCCGCAACTGCGGCATGATCAGAGGGCCACCACTGCGCGCCATCAGCGCCCCATTCGCTCGAGCTCCAGTCCCACCAGGACCAGCCCTGCCATCTCGTGGCGGGACTGCGCGCCTCCCATGCGCCGCTGCCGCTGGCGTCCCAGGACCCAGCCGCCACTGCGGCACAAGAAGGGGTCGCATCGTCGCCGTTGGCAGCTTGCGGCGGTGGCGTGTTCCCAGCTCGCTCAGCCCCAGCGTCTCTCCCCGCAACTGCGGTTCCCATCTGGGGTCGGACGCCCTTCCCCGCAACTGCGGTGTCCGCGTAGCTGCCCTTCTTGCCGCCCTTCTTGCCGCCCTTCCTGCCGCCCTTCCTGCGTTCCAACCTCGCGGCGAGTCTTTCAGGTGACCTGCGGCACGTATTGTGCGTGAAAGCCACCAGAGGGAAGTGCGCTCCGTGCCTCGCCCTGCCGAAGGCGCCATGCCATATCTTGTCGTCGAGGTTGCCCTGCTTCACTCTGAAGGGATGGCGCACCCAATCGTCGCGTTCCCTGCGCGCCATCCTTTGCTCGAACTCCGCAACTGCGGTCAAGGATTCGCCAGATGGCGTCAGGAAGGCGCGCATCTTGTTTTCAACGGGCTCAGCCTTGGGCACGTAAGTCTGAAGCATCTTCCCAGGGCCATTCGTGTAGTCGAAGACAGGGAAAGACGGATCATGCTGGGTCGTCAAGAATCCGCCCTCACGGTCGTGCAGAACACTCAGGCCATGGTGAAGCTTGTACTGCCCAGGACAGTTTATGAACAAAATCGCCATGCTGTCTGCCCTGGGCTGGCCGCCTGCTGTCTTCCAGGGGGTCCACGCGGCGACGTCCACAGTCAGGCCGCAATTGCGGCACCAGGACACAAGCTGGAACATGCACATGTTGAAGTCCCCCATGCAGACCTTCACGTCCCATTCCCTGACGTAGGCGACGAACCAGTTGTAGAACTCATGGAGCTTCGTGACGCCCCAGTCTTGGTTGGCCAAGCTGTGGTGGACGTGCACCGCCATGACGTTGAAGGAGCCCCCCAAATGGGTCACGGCCTGGTCCAGGTGGACGCGCACCACCATCGCCCTGGAGTACTTGTTGTGCAGCTTTGGCGCAGGAGCCTCCGCAACTGCGGACGGTTTCTTCTTCTTCTTCGTTTTGGACTTCTCCTGCTTGTGGAAGAGTCTCGCAAAGTCTACGTGTTCAATGTGGCCGCCACTGCGGTCCCTCATGCCAACAAGGAGGGTCCCTGATGGCTCGCCGCCCTTAACGCACAGGTAGTTGTATTGAGTCCGACTCCGAAACCTATCGTCCGCAACTGCGGCTGCACTGTCCCTCGCGTCGTGCTCCCCACTGAGTACCGCGCAGGTCTCGTCGTCGCACTCGCAGAGGGCGATGATCTGGGCAGGGTTCGCGCGGAGCTGCGCCCACTCGTCCGCGCGTTGCGTGGGTCTAGCTGCAGTCCCTCCGAAGTTGGCCACGTAGAAGCCGACCCGTCCCGCTTCGAACTCCGTTTTCTCCTCCCATGCGTCGACAAGAGCTCTTTGTTTTTCCGACAGATTGCTTGTCTCGATGATGGGCACCCGTTTCCAGGTTCTCCGCGACGACAACACTCTCGGCATGTAGGAGTCATGTGCTGCCGCAACTGCGGCTCCCGCACCTCCCCGGGACTCAGCCTCGTCAGCGGAGGCAGCCGAGGACGCGACGGTGCTGTCGCCATCTTGCGTCCGCTGGTCGTCGTCATCATCCGCAACTGCGGCTTCCTCGTCTTTGCCTCCCTCCTCCTCCTCAGCGTTGTGGATGAACACCGTTCTGGCGAATCGAGGTCCACGGCCCATACTCCCTGAGGATGCGCTCGGGCGCGCGGGCGGCCACATGCTTGCGTCTTCGCGTGCGCCACCTCGAGCCACGGTGGCTACGGAAATGGATCGTGAATGGGCATGGGGTCGGATGGAGGGAGGAGACAAAGAGGATTCGAGGAGTGGCAGAAGGAGGGCGAGGACTCAAAGGAACCGAAAGAACAACAAATGGACTGGCGGAGAAGCAGAAGGAGGGCGACGATTGCAAGGGACTGTGAAAGGATTATTTTCACAGCAGCAGGAAGACCGCAACTGCGGTTTTGCCTCATCTCCTGCCCGCGCGGGAGCCGCTTGGAAAAACAACTTCCCTCTGGACTTCCTGTGGGTCCGCAACTGCGGCCTGCATCACGCTAGGGCTGGGATTACCAGCGCCATTTGCCCTCCCAGGGTTCTCACTGTTTCCGAATGCACGAACTGCGACAGCGCCGAACGGTTCCCAGACGCCGCGTCGTTCGCGACTTTTTGCAGCCACCCAGCAAACGTGAGCGGCCATTGCTCCTTGTGCTGCTTGCACATCTCCTCGTCCCAATGCGTCTTGAACCATGCCCACTCCCCCCTCTGCTCGTCTGAGAGGACGCCTTTTCCGCGAGCCAGGCGATCCAGAGCTGCCATCCTGTTTTTCTTGATCTTGAACTCCTCGGGATTCCACTGCGCTAGGGCGTGTTTGTTAGCCAAAGCCGTTTCCACCGCAACTGCGGCCTCCTTCTTTGCCCTCAAGGCGGCCTCGGCCTCTCGAATCTGCTTCTTGAGATCGTGCAACGCCTTCGTCCTGTCGTTCGCTTCCAGAGCCAGGCGCCGCTTTTTCGCCACCACTGCGGCTTCGTGGTCTCGCTGGGCAGTCAACGCTCGTAGGACCTCGTTGTCCTCCCGCGCCAGCTCTCTCAACCGCTTCTTTTGTTTGTGTCGTTGCTGTCGGCAATCCTGCGCTAGTTTCTCCATGCCCACTTGGCGCAGCATATCTTCCGCCTCGCGGAGCGTTTCTGCCAAGGACGTCGCCACTGCCACCTGCTCGGCCGCCTCTGCGTCGACCACGCAGTCCATGGATACCGAGGATCCTTGAGGCCCAGGTGCCGCAACTGCGGCATCGCACTGTTCCGCAAGAGCCTCGGCCCACGAGGCCTCCTCTTGCTCTTCGTCCTCCTCGTGCTCCTCGTGCACCTCCTCCTCCTCCTCCTCCCCGCCCTCCTCATCGCCCTCCTCGTGGCCTGGCTCCTGGCCTAGCGCTTCGTCGCCGAGCTTCTCCAACACGGAATCTGTGGCGTCGTGTTTCTCGTATTCGTGTATGAGACGCAGCACGTCATTGTAGGACCATTTCAAACGTTTCTGCTCGCATTCTTCCCTCACCTCCGCGACTGCGGTGTCCACTTTTGCTCGCAGCCCCCCTGCTTCCCAGAGTTCCGCCGCCTCTCGGCAAATCTCGAGATCTCCTGACTTGTCGAAGGGCGCTCGAATTCCCACTTTCAGGAAACCTTTCGCGGCGTCCAAGTGCAACTGCACATTCTCCAACACTGACAGCATCAAGTCGGCGCAATCGGAACGCCGCAACTGCGGCACGTGCTTCCCCAACGCCATTTGCTGCACCAGCGCTTTGGTCTCGAGGGCAATGTACCGGCGCTTCACGTGCTGGTTCAAGTCCGTGTCCACGGGCTGCGCAACTGCGGTCGTCCCCCCGCCGTGAATGATCAGCACGTAGCCGCGCTGCCAGGCGAGTCTCCGCACAGCGTCTGCTTTGTGCGGGGAATGGTCGTCGGCCATGAGGATGCGCCACTTTCCCCGCAACTGCGGGTCGTCGGGCCAGGCCCGCAAGTGCCGCTGCAAGAATGATACAACGTCGTCTGCGCGGTAGGACCCCTTCTCGGACGTCGCCGTGCTCACCCAAGACGGATAGCCGCGACTGCGGGCATGTGCGGCCAAGCCCTCAGCGATGACAGATCCCCCCTTGAACATTAGCTCCGCCGGCGGTGGTCCGCAACTGCGGATGTCCTCCGCGTCGCTCGACACCGTCAGGTTCGCTGTCCACCGAGCCCTGCTGTCGTCATGCGCCTCGACAAGCGGGACAATGCCACCCTTCACAGCCAAGGTCGGCTTCGAGGCCGACGACGACTCGTTGTGGTGAAAGGGCGACTGGTCCCAGTTCAGGATGTGCGGGTCGTACCCCAGAAGCTCCTCTGCAGCTGCGCGGACCCTGGCCACGTTCAAGATCATAGTCTCAAAACGAGATTGGAGCAACCATTTTGGCACCTTGTACTTGCGGTTCGGCTTCTTCATGCTCAGGCCGTAGGAGCGCCGCCACTTCACCCACCACCGAGGCCGCAACTGCGGCACCATCGGTTTGCCTCCCCGCTTCATTGTCTCCACGCAGTAGTCCGCGACGAGTTGCTTCGCCTTCGTAACCAGCAGGGATTGGGAGAACCTGGCCAACATCTTGGGCCTCTCCTCCGCAACTGCGGTTCGCTTGGCCACCGCCTTCCAGTCCACGGAGTACCTCATGTGGGACCACCACTCGTACAGAGCGGCTTCCAGCCATGGAGCCTTGTTCGGGCGCCCTTGGTTGCCCCGCGCGCGGCGTCGGCCATGCACGCCCGCCGTGCCATGTCCACCTTGTGTGCGCCAGTTTTGAAACCACTTGGAGACGGCCTGGCGCTGCTGGACGACCCCCATGCCCTTCGGCCACGTGAACCGCCCGCAAAAAGACGCGATTGAATTCCGTGGCAGAACGCCCTCGCCCATCCAACCACAACTGCGTGCGTGCGCCTCCAGTTCTTTGCAAACCAGTTCGCGGTCTCTGAGCATGTGCGGGCACACGCGCCGCTTCTGTTCCGCAACTTCGGGTTTTGGGCGTGCGCTGGCCAGTGCGTGCGCCCTGATCTGCTCCTCCTGCAACGCCTCGGGCATAGCCTCAGCCATGGCAAGCAATATACCCATGTCCTGCACGCCCGTCTGCCACTCTAACGCCGCCATGAGAGCGGGGCGTGGCGCGCTCGCCTCTCTCGGCGCCTCTGCTGGTTCGCCCTCGCCCTCGGAGTCGTGCAGGACCATGGGTCCAGCAGGGCCGCTGGCCCCGCAACTGCGGTACGCCCGCACCTCCTCCAAGGTTAGTTCCTGCGTGACAACGAGCATGTCGTGCAACCACGGTTCGTCCCAGCGGCGCACCCCGAAATCGTACAGTTCCTCCCGAAGCCATTTGCGCGTCTCGGCATTTTGCGGTTTCTGCAACATCATCGCCATAAGGTCAATGCCGCAGTTTCCATCGCAAACAGTCCCTAGGACCCATTGTCCCAGAGGACCGTAGAACCTGTTCAACGCGTCCGCCCCCTCAGAGCACACGCCACCCACCGCAACTGCGGCCACCCAGTGGCGCACCTCATGGAGAGGGTTCTCGGGAGTCACGGGCCTGAGTTCCACCGTTGTCCATTCCCCGAACAGATCCTCAGCAGCGGCGAGTACGCACGCCACGCCGTCGACGGCGCATGGCTCAGTGCACTTCTCCTTTGCCCAAGGCATGTAGAAGTCAAGGAGGTCCTTGCGGTTCTCGCCTTCCCACACGTAAGGTCGACGCCCGAACCGCAAGGCAAACAGCATGAAAGCTGAATACCCTATGTAGGAATTCTCGGACAGAATCTGCCTCAGGAGAGCCATCACGACGTCAGGCACCGTCGCCGCCACTGCGGCCTGGATCTTTGGCGCGTCTTCCACAGGTACACCTTTCTCTGGCGCCAGGGGTGGCGCCGCGACTCGTGGCCGCAAGGCGTCGCCAACAGGCGCCGCAACTCGTGCTGCAGCCTTTGGGTCTGGGCACGGGAAGAATGCGACCTGCGTCTTCGACCAGTTCTCTGGCAGCGGCCGCGCTGGTGGCAAGCGTGCTGGAAGTGGTGTGTCTTTGTCCGCTTCCACTCCCTCAGGAGCTTCAACCGCAATTGCGGTCTCCTGCGCAGCAGGCGGGTCTGGTGTTGCGTGCACTTGAGCTGGAGGAGCTGGAGGGACTGCTGCTGCGGGTGCTTCGGGCACAGGGGCTGCTGGAGGTTTGGGTTCTGCGGGTGCTTCTGGTGCTGGAGCTGCGTGTCCTTCTTGCGCAGGAGCTGCGAGTTCTGCTGGTGTTGCTGGTGCTATGTGTGCAGGGGCCGAGGGAGCCGCAACTGCGGTGCCGCCTGGAGCCGCAACTGCGGGGGGTGGCGTCGCGCCCGGTCGCCAAGCAGACGGCCGCAAATGAAAGCGAGGCGGCTCAACAAGGCCGTACTGCGACGCGGGCCACTTCGCTAGGCACGGAAAATCCGCACATGCGTGCACCTTTATCTTCTTGGGGCACGGAACGCCGCTACTGCGGCCCAAGATGTTGGCGAGCCCAGTGGTGCCATACTTCGTTTTCCTCGGTGCGCAGCCGCTGTCGTAATGGAGCCACTCCACCTCGAAATGCGTTCCGTCCTCCTCGCCATACCATGTCCGCCCCACGGGAACATCCATGAGCGGTCGCGTGGCGAACGACTCGGGCCGGGCACTCGGCTGCGGGCTACAGAACTAGGAAGAGGGAGGGGAGGAGGGAGGAGCAACTGAAGACGATGCGGAGGGGCGAAGAAGGAGGTACTTTTCAACAACGCCCGCGCGGAAGCCCCAATCATCGCGCGCACAGGGTTTCGATGCTTCACTCCATGCTTCTCTAAGAAAAACGCTCGCCCACACAAGTTGGCGCACTAAGGCGTGCACCCGTGGAACACCCTAAACCTTCCGCCTGCCTCCTCACACCGCCTCGCCCTCCGCGTGTTCACGCGCACCCAGCCACCCCGCAACTGCGGGCACTCAGTAGCCCCACCGCAACTGCGGCCCATACGGCTTCGGGCCTCAGTCGAACAGACTGGGGATTTGGAGCTCGAGGTAATCCAGAGCCGCTTGCTTGCGCTGGTGCTGCGTCATGCCCTCCCACTCGTAGTCGTAGCCCTTCACCGACTGCGCCGACTGCCACTTCTTCTTTGTAAGTTTCTTCACATCCATCTCGATCCTTTTGCCCTTGTTGGCACACTCTCGCGTGATGGTCGCGACCCAAGCGCCCTTGAAGTCCCAAACGACGGTGAAGCCAGAGCCGCTCCCCTGCGCCACGGGGGAGTCGACCTCCTTTTGCTTCGCCAGCGGGGTGGCAGGGTCAACCGCCGTTGCCCAGTCCCTGTCCGCCACTGCGGCCTCGTCCTTGTCGCCGTCGCCGATGTCGGGGACACCGCCGAGGCTCACGTCGTCCACGATCATGTCGATCAGCCACCCAAGGTCTGCAGCGTCCAGCCACAACGTCCTCCGCTTGAAGCTGGCCACCCGCACGTTTCGAACGGCCGTGTCGTGCGGAAACTTCATGGGGCTCTTTGCGGGCATCTGTACAGAGTGCACAGTGGCTATGGCCGACTCCACGGCCTCGCCCCTGGGCAGGCCAGTAGTCGCCGCACGCGTTCCAGTCTTCTGCTTCTTGGCGCTGGTCGGGGTCGCTGCCTGCTTCTTCGTGGCGTCCGTGGAGCTGACCAGGGCCGACATGGGGTCATCTGCTTCGTCCCCCGCGTCGCCGTCGCTCTCATCGTCCGCAACTGCGGCGCCGCCCTGCTTCGCGACTTCTTTCTTCAGCGCGTCCCAGGCCTTGGAGGCCTTCAAGGCCCCTGCGGTCGGTTTACCTTTGGCGCACACCTTGAGCAGCCAAGCCTTTTGCATGTTCACGTGCACGAAAGTTATCTCTCCGAGGGGCCATGCGTGGAGCACCTTGACATCCTTTTCGGGGATGGGGGTGGTCGGCGCAAGCCAACCTCCACGGATGCACAAGACCTTCTCAACGCACACAGGGCTCCATTCGCTCGAAGTCGGCATGTGTGCTACTGCGCTGGACACAGCCGCAACTGCGGGCAAGGCGGAGGTGCGGGCAGTGGGGCCGCGCGCGGTTGAGCCAGATGGCGAGACGAACGCCTCCCTGGAGGGCCTCCCTCGGTCCCTGCGATCCTCGCGCCTCCCTGGAGGGCCTCCGCCCTCAGAATGCTACTGCTTTGAAGCACCTGGGTGCTTCAAAGCAGTGCCGCGGCACTGCTTTGAAGCATTCTGAGGGCGGGGGCCCTCCAGGGCCTCCGCCCTCAGCCCAGGGCCCTCCAGGCCCTCCAGGGCCTCCAGGGAGGCCCTCCAGGGCCTCCAGGGCCTCCAGGGAGGCCCTCCAGGGCCTCCAGGGCCCTCCAGGCCCTCCAGGGCGGAGGCCCTCCAGGGAGGGAGGGAGGGAGTGAGGAAATGAGTAGTTTCGGCTTCCAACTTGGGAGGAAGGGGAGAAAGGAGGAGGAGAGAGGGAGGAAGTGGAGGAAGGGCGAGGGAGGAGAGGGAGAAGGGAGGGAGGAGGTCCGTTTCGAACCTCCGTGCTCGATCGTCAGCGGTCCGCTACTGCGGCATCAGCTAACAGAAGCAGTGACACTGCAAACTACACGAGCGCTCCGCAACAGCGGTCACGCGTGCGCCCCCCCCTTCGGCCTGTTGCCCGCAACTGCGGTCACGCGAGCAAGCCGCCCTGACTGCCGCCACTGCGGCTTCTTAATTAGAGCGACATCTTCCCGCTTTCGTCGAACCCTTTCTTCGATTTCTTCGGCGCGGGCTGGCCCGAAGGCTTCCCTTTGGCCCTCTTGGCCGCGTCCGTCTTCCACGTCTCCTCGGCCGCCTTCTTCTTCGGTGCGGTTTTGGGTCTCGCCTCCCACAGGAGCTCTTCTCCTTTCTTCACGGCCGTGGTATTCACCAGCACAGGGACATTCACGGCGAGCACGACCCCGCCTGTCCCAGGCACGCACACCGCCAATTCTTTCGTCTCCAGCTCCATGTTGATGCGCGCAACTGCGCTTTCATTACGGCTGTTTCTCTGCTGGATCTCCTGTTCCGTGACTCTGTTGACTGCCCAGAAGACGTGCATTGTCTCTTGCGCATCCCACTTCCATGCTCTCAACCGCACATCGTGGTCAGCCACGTCGGCGGGCGTCTTGTCCGCAGGCGGCTTGAACTCGGGGTGCAAGTAGAAGGTCGTGGGCGTGGCCCCATTTGGATCTCCTTTCACCCAGACTTGCACGGCCACCCTCTCGGGGTGCGTGCTTGCGGCGTGCACCTTGGATGCCTTTGGGACGCACGGCCACAACTCGATGCATTTTTCGTCGTTTGCAGCGGTTGCCTTGACGGTGCGTTTCTCTGTGTCAGCGTCTTGCAACACCTCTACTTGCGCTTCCGCAACTGCGGACATGTGGCGCGCCCAAAGGCACAGCAACACTGCGCTGACCAAAGCAGGCTCCCGCCCCAGCTCCTTCGCTGCCGCTGAACGCCTCCATTCGGCGATTGGCAAAGGGAAGGATCCGCGTGGAATGGCCGTCGTGTCCCTGCTGCGCTGGTGGTTCGTTGGTAATTGCGTCGTGGGGTCAAAGGAAATGACCGTCGGCATCAACTCGTGCCCCTCTGCGGAAGCCTTTGTCTTCCCCGCCACTGCGGGCTCATTCGGTTCTGGGCGCGGCAACGCGTTGAAATCGAACCAATCGGGCTTCCCGCCTCCGACTCCCACTTCGCCGAGGGCCTTCTCAAGGGCGTCCCGATTGGACTTCGGCTCCACCTTCCCCGTGGCCTCCGCGCAAGCGCGGAGGAGCGCCTGACGATGTCCTGGGATACTTCGTTCCTTGACGTGGGTGTCCTTCAGGTACTGCATGAAGCCGTCTGCGGTCAGTATGCACAGGTTCGCCTTGAACTCGATCGCCTTCTCAGGGCCCATGCCGTCGATGGCCTTGCTCAGCGTGAACAAGTACAAACGGAGAGCCGAGTTCATGTCGATGAGGAAGTCTCGGAACTCCTTCTTCTTCCACGATTGTTCTGGGTCAGGGCACCACACAGGAGTGTCAACGCCCCTCTTCCTCGCAGGCGCGTTCCTGTAGCATCGCATCACCACGGCAACCTTGACCCACGGCACTTCGTCGGGAAGCTCGCTGGCTGCCCCGAAGGCACCGAGCCGAAGGGCCCTTCTCCTGGAGTTCACGTAGACCTCGCAGAACTGGAGCAGCAAGGGGATGAACTGCGCTTTCGTGCTCCCGAGCCCAACAACGAACGAGAACAGCTCAATGAAGTCTGGGTCCTGAACGACTCGATCGAGTTCGTGCATGACGGAGAGCTTGACCTTTTCAAAGGCAACCTGATCCGCAACTGCGGCGTGCAGCTCCGCGTCAACAGCCTTGCACAGAACACGGAGCGCGGTGAGTTCAGTCGTTCGCAACGCAAAATCGGCTCCTTTATTGAGGGACTGGCTGATGAGCGAAGCACCAGTGGGTTCCTCGTCCATGATTTTCCAGCTAAGCACTTCCATGAGCATACCCCCCTGCACGAGTTTCTTAGCGACAGGGTCATGTTCCGCCACTGCGGCCATGTCGAGATTGCCGTCCTTATCGAGCACGCGCTTCAGCCTCGCGCTCTCGTCCTCCGTGAACTCCATGCCTTGGGGGATGGGCCACTTGGCTCCCAGGGCGCACGCCCGCAACACGAGGCACAAGTGGGAGTGCGAACACGTCCCATACGCAACGTCTGTTCCGCAACTGCGGTCGAAGCACGCAGCGAGGTGGCCGGTCGCTTTTTCCAGATTGTACTCTGTGTACGTCTGGAACTTCGGGTCCTCCTTTTTTCTCAGCACCAGCTCTTGTGCTGGGTACATCTGAACGCAGACACCTTCGTGGTCAGCTTCGGCTTGCGTGAATCCAGCCAGGAAGATTTTCACAGCGAGTTCCCGAACCCTTTCCTGCTGAGGGTAGTGCCCGCCTCGGTTGCCCGTGTGCGGGGCGAGCATGAGCACAGGGAGGCGCACCTTGTCCCCTGTCCTGAATCTAGACCTCAAGGCGTTGGCCCTCTGAAAGATCCCTTGCGTTCCGCCTGGAACTGCGGCTGTCTCGTCCGCCACTGCGGCTTTCTTGTCCGCCACTGCGGCATTATCTGTGCCGACGCTGTCGTTCATATCTGTGCCGACGCTGTCCGCCACTGCGGCCCGGAGCTCCGATATGGCGGACTATGGCACGACGTCCGTCGCTCAGGGTGGAGGCGTGTGTGCCAGGAGCCCAACGACCTGCTGAGCCGAATGCCTGCGGACGACTGAAGGCTCAGTTTTAATGCAAAATATCGGGCGAGAGCTTGGGGGGGGTGCAGGCTGGAGGAGGGAGGGGGGTGCAAGCTGGAGGAGGACGAGGAGGGGAAGGGGAAGGAGAGCTAGGACGGAGGTGGCGGGGGGATGCGGCCTGGAGGAGGACGAGGAGGGAGGAGGGAGGAGGGAGGAGGGAGGAGGGAGGAGGGAGGAGGGAGGAGGGACGACGACGACGACGACTGCTGACGACAGACGACAGACTTGACGACGACGACGACCGACGACGACTGCTGACGACAGACGACAGACGCGACGACGACGACGGCAGCGACGACGACGAGGACGGACGACGACGATGACGATGACCCAGCGCGCGCACACTTATTGCAAACTGCGGCTTCGCAACCGCGTGCTCTCCTATTATACGCAACCGCAACTGCGGCTTGGCAACCGCAACCCCGCAACTGCGGGCTATCCTACACCGCAACATGCACTCCATCGCTAATGGGATGCACTACGCAGGCAGCAGGCGCCCAGTAGTACCGAGCTCTGTTCCGCAACTGCGGCTCCTCGGTCTTGCCGCACTCACCGCTCGTCCGCAACTGCGGCAGATCGCGGCTCTTCGTGCTTCCGCTTGCTCGCCCGACTTGCGCGTCCGTGGCCGACGAAGACGATGTTTTGGTGGATGCCCTCGCACCAGTGCGTGCTGAAGGTCTTCTCGTTGAGCTCCTTCTGAATGACCTTGCCGATTGGGGGCAGCGCTGCCAAGCCGAGCTTTTCTCTGACTCCGCTACTGCGGTCAGGGTCATCCTCCCACTTGGGCATGTACTTCGCTGGGACCCAGCGCCGAGAGATGATGGAGTCGCTTGTTCGATGCATCCAATCAGGGAGCCACTGGGGATCGTTCTTCGACGGCCTCCCTGCAAAATCCAGGTTGTAGTCCGCAATGCGCACGTCGCACGGGCCAATGGGGAGGACGTAATTCGGATGCATGACGCGTGTGCCCTCCACAATGCCTCCGAACAGGGCGGGTCCAGCCCTGAACACCACCCCCACCGGGCAGGTGTAGCTGGCTCCGCAACTGCGGCCAAATGCTGCGAGCTGCTCAGGCGGGATGTCAAACAGGCCGCACAAGAACCGCACATCATTTTTATGGATGGAAGCAACCGCGTCCTTGAAGAAACCTGGCTGCCACGCTGTTTGTTCTGTTTGCGTGATCTTCTGTTGGAGACGTTCGGTGACTGCGTGTCTGGACACGACGGCAAAACGGATCACCGCGGCAGGATTCATGTCGGAGCCCTTCAGGCGAAAGCGCAGGATCGTGACGGCGTGGGTGGCCCCAACAACATGACCCGCAACTGCGGTCTCTGCGATGATGTGCGGGCGCACGAGCACCACGCCCGTGTCTCTGAACAGGGCAACCGTCGTCCAGTAAGGCTCCGCGGTGTTGTTTTTCAAAGTGACAGCGTCTTCGACGGCAGTCCTGAGTCCAACGGGAACGTCGTAGCTGCAAGCGCCTTCGACGTTCCCCGTGCGGAACAGCTCGGGGTCCCATACGACGAAGACGACCGCCGCAGTTTGGTGCAAGATGCACCTGAAGACATCTTCCTTTGTTGCCACCTTCGTGATGACCACCACGTTGAACACCAAAGCGATGGTGGACGGAACCCGATTGCCGTCTTCTGTACGAAGGAATCCTTCGTTCCACTTGGGGCGTTCCCCAAAGTAGTTTATCCCTGGAGGGGACCTGGTCCGCTGCTTCTTCCGCGGTGCTCCCGCATCTTCCCGCAACTGCGGTTCCGACGGAGGCCCCGCGCGACCCCGCGACTGCGGTTCTGACAGCGGCGAGTCTTCCGTGGGAGGCGGCCTTTTCCTCGGCCGCGAATCGGCCGAGGCGGTTGTCTCGGCGGCTTTCTCCTGGGAGGCGGCCTCGTCTTCGGGTTGGGCGCCTCGTTTGGACTCGGCTGCGAGCAGCACGGCCGAGGGCGCGCTGCTCCCAGATGAGCCGCGCGCGGCACCTGGCTCGCCGGCCACCCCCGCAACTGCGGTCTCGGTGGCGGCTCCCGTCACTGCTGGTTGGTCCTGCTGCTTCGTCGGCGTCTGCGCCCGAGGCCCCCATTTTGCCTTGGGGGTCAAGTGCGCCCTGCGCAACTGCGCCTCTTCGCGCCTCCCACCAGCAGAGCTCCCACTCGCAGCGCTTATCGGCGGCGGCGGCCGATATTCCCGCGAGGAGCTAGACGACTGCGGGGAGGCCTCGCGCGGCGGTCGCTCGGGGCTTCCGCAACTGCGGTCCTCCGTCGGCTCCGCGACTGCGGCATCCGCGGCAGCCCCTTGCAGGCCGAACCTTTCCCGCAGTTGCTGCTTCAGCTCGGCGAACCGCTTGTCGACCTCGGCTTTGCGACCTGGGTCCATGGCGTGGCCGCGCGCGGCCCCCGTCCGACGGGGGAACTGCGGCCGGCTTGGGAGAGGAAGGACAACGAGGGAGACGGCGGGGATGAGGACGAGGAAGGCGAAGAGGAGGATGGAGAGGACGCGACGGAAGAGGATGGCGCGAAGAGCTCAGACGAGGGTGAAAGGAGCAAGGGGACTGCGACGAGGATGACGGGGCAGAAACGGAGGAGGAGGAATCAACAAAGTCCGCAACTGCGGCCCTCGGGGGGGACTGCGACGAGGACGACGGGAAATGACTCGGCCAACGGAGGCGGGCTACGGCCAACGGAAGGAACTGCGACGAGGAGGAAAGGCGGAGGGAGGAGACTGCGACGAGGACGACGGGGAAGGGGCGACGAGGACGACGAACAACTGCGGATCCATCTGTTTAAGTACCTGTCTCCGCAACTGCGGCCGCGCTAATTAACGTCACGAGTGCTTCAACGGAGGTGATGCGCGCCCGAAGCACCTAATTACAGCGGTCAGTCGTGGGAGCGCCGCAACTGCGGCCAAGCTGTATGAAGTCGCTAGAAGGCAGCGCCGCAACTGCGGCCGAAAGCGCGCATAGTGAGTCAAACGAGCGCGGCGTCACGCGATCGGTCCCCGCAACTGCGGTTCCATGGCTGCGCAATCCCGCAACTGCGGTGTCAAGGCTGCGCGGACCACCGCGGTTGCAGCTGCGCCCCCTTGCTCGCGTCGAACCGCCCAGGATTCGGATGGGCGTGCAGCATCTTCCAGAACGTGAACGTTCCGTGGCCATCGCTCTTGCCGAGACCTGCCCTCGGGCCCCGCACGGGATGCGAGTGCGGCTCCACCTCATACGTGTTGAACTTCGGGCTAGACCAGGATGGGTGGACGCGAATGCCCGAGCCGTCGTCGCGGATGAGGACGAAATCCCACTGGGGCAGAGGGATTCTTTGCGCCTGTCCTCTGTCCACCCCTTTCGTGTGCCTCATGTTGTCGAGACTGCTAGGGCACGGGCGGCACTCGCAGCGGACCAACCCGCGACTGCGGTCATTGTCAGGGCCGCACACGACGCGCAGCATTGTAGGTCCATCCATCTGCGCGACCATCTCCAGCCAAGACCACGGCACTTTGACAGTGTGGTCCCAGTCCCAATCCCTGTTGTCCTGCGCCTTCCCCTTTGCGCGGTACTTAAGGATCTTCGAAATTTCCTCCGCAACTGCGGTACCTCCGAAGACGGGCGTGCGGCTGCCGAAAGGGTTTTCTCGGTCTTCGTACTCGTCTCGGAACCACTTCAAGGCCGCGTTGTGCTGCTTATAATTGCCGTTCCAGTTCGCCCTGAAGTTCTCGAAGAATTCCAACTTGAAAATTGGCAGCGGCTCATTGCGCACAATTTGAAACAGCGCAACTGCGCCTTGTTCTTCGCGCCCTGGGGGAAGCAGGGGACCGCCTCCTTTGCCCGCCGCTGTTGCGGCCGCGGGCTCCGCGGCAGGAGAACCTGCCGAGGCACTCGAGCGGCCACCTTCCCATGCATTCCACCAGCCACCCTCGTCGTCCCACCAGCGGGCGCCCTCCATTCCCCAACCCTCGCATCCGTTGCCGCCCCATCCGCCGCCCTCCCATCCGCGACTGCGGTCACTTCCGTCGCCGCCATCCTGCGCTTTTCCTCTCCATCCGCCAAGAGAATCTCCGCCGCCCCAGCCGCCACTGCGGTCACCTCCGCCGCCGTATCCGCCACTGCGGCCGCCCCAACCCCCACTTGTTCCCCAACCGCCGCCGCTGCTCTTTGAAGAATCCGCAACTGCGGCCCGTGTTTCCTCTTCCGCTTTGTCATCCCACCCTGCACGCATCTCTGCCCCGACTGCAGGCCGCGGAGGCGGGCGCGAGCCCGCCCAACCGCCGTGAAACCTACCGTCGGCGCGGGCTTGAGCCGAACGTGCATGGAGGAGGAGGATGAGGAGGAGGAGGGTGAATGTGAGGAGGATGATGCGTTCCTGGGAGGTGTGCCTTCGCGTGCAACACAAGAGCCCTGAGAATTCCTGAGGCCCCTCCAACAGCCAAGGACGCGGATGACAAGAAAGTCGAGAAGATTGGGAACCGATTGAGGATTAAGAGGCGTGCGACGAAAGGGATGATGATGACGAAGAGGAAGATCAGTGAAGGGGAGGAGCGGACAGGAATTATGGAGGAGTGATAGCAGAGGAGGAAGAGGGGGAAGGGGGAGGAGGAGGAGGAGGAGGAGGAGGGAGAGGAAAAGGGGGAGGAGGAGGAGGAGGAAGAAGGTGAGGAGGAGGAGGAGGAGGAGGAGGAGGAAGAGGAGGAGGAGGAGGAGGAGGAGGAGGGAGGAGGAGGACGACGAGACGGGGACAGGAGGAGGAGGAGAAATATAACAAATAGGGGGAGGAGGCAGGAGGAGGAGGACGAGGAGGAGAAGCGAGAGGAGAGGAGAGGGGGGAGGAAGAGTGCGCGTGAGACTGGGAGAACGAGGTAATTAATTAGAGAGGGAACGGGGGAGGAGGGAGGACAAGGAAGAGCATACAGCGACGAGAAGAGGAGAAGGAACAGACGAAGGCTCCTGCTGATCGCATTTCCGCATCGTTCAAAGCAGTGCCGGGGCACTGCTTTGAACGAATGGTGATGTTCAAAGCAGTTCCCCGGCACTGTGTTCCATCGTCGCCGTTATAAGGGCTATTGGATTACGCGCGACCTTACGAAGGCGGCATACGCGCGAGTGCCCGCGCAATCGACCCCCTTGAAACCCTGCGGGGGGCAGTCCCACGAGCGTGGCCGAAGTGTGGCTGAGGCAACTCCACTCGCCTGAACCCTCCCGGGAGAAACGATCAGAAGGGGGGTTGCACTCGAATGCGCGACGACCTTGCGCGGTGGCTCACGCAGGCCGCTCGCGCGGCAGACCGCGTCACCGTAACAGCGCCTACGCGCGACCTTACGAGGGCGGCATGCGCGCGAGTGCCCGCGCAATCGACCCCCTTGAAACCCTGCGGGGGGCAGTCCCACGAGCGTGGCCGAGATGTGGCTGAGGCAATTCCACTCGCCTGACCCCCCAGGGAGACGATCAGAAGGGGGGTTGCACTCGATGGCGCGACGACCTTGCGCGGTGGATCACGCAAGCCGCTCGCGCGGCAGACAGCATTAAGGCGCCTACGCGCCACCTTCCGCGGGCAGCTTACGCACAAGTGCACGCGCAATCGACCCCCCTGAAACCCTGCGGGTGCGCCCTCCCGCGGGCGCTTTGAAATGTGTCGCCCGGTTGCGGTTGCGGTTGCGCCCTCCCGCGGGCGGGTTGAAATTTGTCGCCCGGTCGCGGTTGCGGTTGCGCCTGCGGGCGCTTTGAAATGCGTCGCCTGGTTGCGGTTGCGGTTGCGGTTGCGCCCTCCCGCGGGCGGGGTGAAATGCGTCGCCCGGTTGCGGTTGCGGTTGCGCCCGCGGGCGCTTTGAAATGTGTCGCCCGGTTGCGGTTGCGGTTGCGCCCTCCCGCGGGCGGGTTGAAATTTGTCGCCCGGTCGCGGTTGCAGTTGCGGTTGCGCGCTCCCGCGGGCGCTTTGAAATGTGTCGCCCGGTTGCGGTTGCGAATGCGCGCCCGCGGGCGTTTTGAAATGTGTCGCCCGGTTGCGGTTGCGGTTGCAGTTGCGCGCTCCCGCGGGCGCTTTGAAATGCGTCGCCCGGTTGGGTTGCGGTTGCGCGCCCGCGGGCGCTTTGAATTGTCGCTGTGCGGTTGCGGTTTGCGGTTGCGCGCTCCCGGGCGGTTTTGAAATGTGTCCGCCCGATGCGGTTGGCGGTTGCGCGACCCGCGGGCGGTATGAAATGGAGTTCGCCCCGTGCGGTTTGCGTTGCGCGCCCCGCGGGCGTTTTTGAAAATGAGTCCCCGTTTTGCGGTTGCGGTTGCGCGCCCGTGGCGCTTTGAAATGTGTCGCCCGGTTGTGTTTGCGGGTGCGCCCTCCCGCGGGCGCTTTGAAATGTGTCGCCCGGTTGCGGTTGCGGTTGCGCCCGCGGGCGCTCTGAAATGTGTCGCCCGGTTGCGGTTGCGGTTGCGGTTGCGCCCTCCCGCGGGCGGGTTGAAATTTGTCGCCCCGTCGCCGTTGCGGTTGCGCCCGCGCGCGCTTTGAAATGTGTCGCCCCGGTTACGGTTGCGCGCTCCCGCGGGCGCTTTGAAATGCGTCGCCCGGTTGCGGTTGCGGTTGCGCGCCCGCGGGCGCTTTGAAATGTGTCGCACGGTTGTGGTTGCAGTTGCGGTTGCGCGCCCCGTGCGTTTTGAAATGTCGCCCAGTGCGGTTGCCGGTGCGGTGCGCGCTCCCGCGGGCGTTTGAAATGTGTTGAAATGTGTCGCCCGATTGCGGTTGCGGTTGCGCGCGCGGTCGCGTTGCAATGTGTCGCCCAGTTGCGGTTGCGGTTGCGTTTGCGCGTCTCCCAGCGGCGCTTTGAAATGTGTCGCCCGATTGCGGTTGCGGTTGCGCGCCCGCGGGCGCTTGAAATTGTCGACCCGGTTGCGGTTGCGGTTGCGGTTGCGCGCTCCCGCGGGCGCTTTGACATGTAGCGCCCGGTTGCGGTTGCGGTTGCGGTTGCGCGCTCCCGCGGGCGCTTTGAAATGTGTCGCCCGGTTGCGGTTGCGGTTGCGCGCCCGCGGGCACTTTGAAATGTGTCGCCCGGTTGCGGTTGCGGTTGCGGTTGCGCGCTCCCGCGGGCGCTTTGAAATGTGTCGCCCGGTTGCGGTTGCGGTTGCGCGCTCCCGCGGGCGCTTTGAAATGTGTCGCCCGGTTGCGGTTGCGGTTGCGGTTGCGCGTTCCCGCGGGCGCTTTGAAATGTGTCGCCCGGTTGGGTTGCGGTTGCGCGTCTGCGGGCGCTTTGAAATGTGTCGCCCGGTTGCGGTTGCGGTTGCGGTTGCGCGCTCCCGCGGGCGCTTTGAAATGCGTCGCCTGGATGCGGTTGTTGGGTTGCGGTTGCGCGCCCGCAGGCGTTTTGAAATGCGTCGCCCGGTTGCGGTTCCGGTTGCGGTTGCGCGCCCCCGCGGGCGCTTTGAAATGTGTCGCCCGGTTGCGGTTGCGGTTGCGCGCCCGCGGGCGCTTTGAAATGTGTCGCCCGGGAAATGTGTCGCCCAGTTGCGGTTGCGGTTGCGGTTGCGCGCTCCCGCGGGCGTTTTGAAATGTGTCGCCCGGTTGCGGTTGTTGGGTTGCGGTTGCGCGCCCGCGGGCGCTTTCAAATGTGTCGCCCGGTTGCGGTTGCGGTTGCGGTTGCGCGCTCCCGCGGGCGCTTTGAAATGTGTCGCCCAGTTGCGGTTGCGGTTGCGGTTGCGCGCTCCCGCGGGCGCTTTGAAACGTGTCGCCCGGTCGCGGTTGCGGTTGCGCCGCCGGGTTGCGCTCCCGCGGGCGGTTTGAAATGTGTCTCCCGAGCTGTCCCCTGACGTTCAGTCAGTCATCAGTCAGCCGGCGGGCACGGAATTTCACCCGGCTCCGCCGGGAACAATGTGTAAACTCTGGCCTCGCATTGTTGGGCGCTTCTGAAAGGCTCTCGTCGCCACGACGGGTTGCGACTCGAGAGTCTTGCCATGGCAGGCCTCCAGACGGGGTCCACGGGACAGATGTTACATCCCCCCAATCCTCTTGGCCATTCTCTTCCTCGGACACCTCCTCCTCGTCCTCGTCCTCCTCGTCCTCGTCCTCCTCGCCCCCCTTGTTCTTCTCGTCCTCGTCGTCGTGATCTTCGTCGTCCTCGTCGTCCTCCTGGTCCTCATTGGCCTCGTCCTCGTCCTGGTCTTCGGCCTCCTCCTCACTTCTTGTCCTCGAGGGTATGGGTCTGTGTTTTTGCGTCTGCCCCTCGCTCGCTGACCTCGAGCCAGGCCGGTGTGCGTGTTGGATCGAGCCGCCAGCTGTGCTGAGCGCTGGTCGAATTATGGCAGAAACGCGCCGCGCCGACGCGGCGGCGACGCCTGCGCGGGCGCTCAAGGCTGAAAAACCACCAGCGGCCTGAACCCCACTCCACACGATCTCCGTTGTTGGATCAACTGGCGCATATCGTTCGAGATTGTACGATATGCGCGGTGTCAGACAGAAAATGACCTCCTCGTCGATGCGACATGAACGACCTGCATTGTATCTAGGCCGAGGGCCTGGCGTCGTTGGACGGTTCCGCGCAGCACGCGCCCGCGGGCTTGGCACTTGCCCGACAGCTCTGCGCCACCCGCTCTGACAGCAGCGGTCCAGGCCTGTTCGCTGGCCATGCCTAGCCCAGCGGTGGCCGCCCGGCGCGCCACAGGGGTCCGGCAGGATCGCCCGCCTGCGTTCCGCGGGGGCTGTGCTCGGCGGTGGTGGGGGCTGGCGTAGTGGCCGTGCGCCGGCTGGGCGGCGGCGCTGCCACCCCGCGCGGCGGAGCTGTTGCTGCTTCTGCTGCTGTTTCTGCTGCTGCTTCTGCTGCTGCTGTTGTTGCTGCTGCTGATGCTGCTGCTGCTGCTGCTGGCAGTCCTCGCCCGTTGCGCGGGAACAGCGATTGGAGGGCGGCGCTGCGCGGGCGGCTCGCCGCGCGCGCCAGAATCGCCTCGGGCGCGGGTGCGGGCCGCGCGCCCGCCGCCTCCTCGCTTCGCCGCAGGGCAGTCTTCGCGCTGGTCAAAACGAAAGTGCTGCCTCCCTCCCCTCTGATGGCAGCCCGCCTCCTGTGCACGGCGGGTCTGGACTTCAGCTAGGCGCAGGAGCTGTTGGCCCTCGGCAGCGCCCTGCGCCACCTGCCGCCGCTTGCCGCGGCAGGCGGGCGGGCTGGCGCCGCCGCCTGTGGGCGTGAGTGCAGCTGCGCCAGAGGTGCTGCTGGCGACGCGCAGCTTCGCTCTCCGCGCCCTGGGCACCTGGGACTGGTGCGGCGGCGCGAAGATGCACAGGGGAGCGAGGCCCCAATGGCAGGCGGACGGCAGCTTGGAGGACGACTGCAAGCGCTGGGCGGAGGAGCCCCGCGAGTGCGTCTCCGAGGACGGGGGCGTCGATGACATCTCCAGAGGGGTGTCGGTGATATGGCGTGCACCAGTTGTCGAGGCCGCTGCTGCAGGCGATCTCGGGCCTCAGCCGACCGTCCACGTGGTGCGGGAGGCCAAGGCCCTGGAGCGCTTTGCCGCGCAGCATGCTTGGAGCTTTGGCGTCGCAGGGGCCGAGACGGAAGAGGTCGGGTCTCAGCCGGCACTTCCCAGCAGTGGGTGGTGCGGCGCCGTGGCCAGTCGCCCCCCCGGCGTGCGGAGCGTGGCGGCGGCGCCGTGCTAAGTGCTGGGGAGCTTGCTGGCGAGGGCGGCGTGGGCTCGGGACCCCTCGGCCGTCTGCCCCTCTCCACCCCCGTGCGCCGCGTGGCTGGGTTGCTGTTTTTCGCTTGCACAGCTGGGCTCAGCTTGCTTCGTAACGCTGCGCTGGCGGTTCCTGTGGACGGCGGCGCACCTGGTGAGCGAGGGAGGAGGAAAGATACTTCGGCAGCATGCTGAACAGGGGGAGGAGGAGGAGGAGGAGGAGGAGGAGGAGGAGGAGGAGGAGGAGGAGGAGGAGGAGGAGGAGGAGGAAGAGGAGGAGGAGGCTCACTTCTCCCCTTCCCCTTGCCATTCAGCGGCGGCGAGCCGCCCAGGCGGCGACCGCAGGCGCGACTACAGGTCCGAATGGGGCCCGGCCAGCCGCCCAGCTCTCCGCGGCCGCCCAGACGTCTTGCGAGTGCCGGGCTCTGGCGGCCACGAGCGGCCTCGACGGTGCTCGGTGGCTTCCCGTGGCCGTCGGCGGCCTTCGGTGGTCCTCGAGATGGGGGGGGAGGCGCAGGAGCGGAGGCAAGGGAGAGGTGGAGCGAGGGAGGGAGGGAGGCAGGATGAGGAGGAGGTGGCCCAGTGCAAATCCACGGCGCATCAACGCTGTTGCAAGAGACCATCCCTCCCCTCCACGGTCCCTCTTCATAGGTCCATACAAGGAAGTGCCTTCATTGCGGGAAGTGCCCCATTGAAAGACGACCGGCTGACAGTCCTAACCCGCACGCGCCAGAGCACCATTCTCTGGACTGCAACACCAGGAATCAACGTGACTAGTGCGTCGTTCCAGAACGTCGTTCCTGGGACTTCGACCCTACAAACCATTGCGACTGTTGCAAACGTTTGATACGAATACTCGCGGCGCACAGGGGAGTGCCACATCTTGAAAAAGACACGCCCCCCGTCTTGAAACTATTGCATTGTTTAAAATGAGTGCGCGCAGCGCTAAGGCGAGAGTCACATTGTGGAATATGCCCCCCCCCACCCCTGAGACTGTAGCAACAGTATGAAGCGAATGCGCAGGACGCCGAGGCGGGAGAAACATTTTGCAAAGGTCCCGCCCCCCTTCCTTGACACTGCTGCAACATTTTAGACTTAGACGAATGCGCGCGGCGCTAAGGCGAGAACCATATTTTGAAATATACCCGCCTCTCTATCCTTGAAACTCTTGCAACAGTTCGAGACAAATATGCGCGGCGAAAATTCGAGAGCGACAGTTTGAAAATGCCCCCCCTCCTAGACACCGCTGCAACCTTTTCAGACGAATGTGCGCGGCGCTAAGGCGAGAGCCACATCTTGAAAACGACCCGCCATCCAAGCAGTCAGCAGTTACCTCCTGTCACAAAGGGATCACAACAGAGTTATCACGAGTAGGTTGCACTCCATCGTTGAAGCTGCTGCACATCTCAGGTTCCAGGATCGCATGTAGTGAGCACGTCTAAAGCGAAACGCCCGGCCCGCCCTGCCGACACGCTTGGGGGTGCAATAGGGAGGAGCTGCTTTATGAGGAAAAGGGATGGAGGAGTAGGAGGGTGAGTGTGAGGAGGAGGAAGAGGAGGAACTAGGAGGGCGGAAGGGCAGGGTGAAAGTGAAGGGTGAGGAGGAAAGAGGAGGAGAGGGAGAAGGATGAGGGAGGATCCTTAATGGTTTGCCGACTTTCCGTCAATCGACTCGCGGGGACCAAGGCGTATTAATCGAGGGGAATCCATGGAGGAAAGATGCACTTAGGGGCCTCGTGTGCATAACGTGGGGCTCTCTGCGGGCACCCTTTGGAGCCTCGGGGCCCATTTTGGAGCCATTTTGTAGGAGATCGGTCATAGGAGGGGGGCTCCTTAGGGCCCCCTCCCCAGGGGGCCCACATGCGTGCCCCTTACTTGGGGGCGACATTTGGGTGACATCCATGATGTGGGCTTCCTCGCCGAGCCCATCTTGGACGCTCCAACCACTCGCATAAGGCCCCGTCCATGCCCAGGGGTAGGGGGTAGGGGGAGGGGTCAAGAGTCTCCCTCCCCGCCCGCAAGCCGTCTCGCTCACTCCCACCCGCCCTCCCAGCACATACGTAGCACCGGAGCATGGCCCGAGCCGCAGCATATGCAGCAGTCGTCTGCCGCGCCGCCGCCGCCGCCGCCCGCCGCCGCCGCTGCCGCGCCGCCGTCGCCGCCGCCGCCGCTCTCCACCGCCGCCGCCGCCGCCACCGCGCCGCCCGCCGCCGCCGCCGCCGCCGCCGCCACCCCCGCTGCCGAATCGCCGCCGCCGCAGCCGCTGCCGCCGCAGTCGCTGCCGCCACCGCTGCCGCCGCCGCCGCCGCCGCCGCCCTCGCCGCCGCCGCCGCCGCCGCCACCGCAGCAGAAGCCGCAGCCGCTGCCCCCGCCGCAGCCGCCGCCGCCGCCACCGCCGCAGAAGCCTCAGCCGCTGCCCCCGCCGCAGCCGCCGCCGCCGCCGCCGCCAAGTGTACTCTGTATTGTTTTTGACAGGGATGGTGGGAGGAGGCTGCATCGGGTTCGCGGTGCATGCTTCGAATTTTGAGGCAGAGTGTGTTTTGTACTGTTTTTTACAAGGGATGGTGGGGGCAGTGTGTGTTTTGTATTGTTTTTTAGCAGGGATGGTGCGGGGGGCGCATTGACCTGGGTTGGTTCCCAGTCGCCTGGGGGAGGGGGTGTTTTTCAATAGGGAACAGTGATAAACCTGTCCCCGAAGGGGAAGAAGGGGGGCTGGAAGAGGAAGCGCTCTAGACCACTCACGCCCCAAAGGGCAAGTGAGATCAAAGGATCTATTGATTGATTGGTGTTCCTATTGTAATTCATTGACCTGTTCATGTGCATGTTGGCCGGTCCAGGGGTACATCGGCACAGACACATATGTGTATGTATATATACATATATATATATATGTATATATGTATATATGTGTATGTTTCTATTCATATCTTTTTATACGGCCAGGGACCCCTGGAAAGGCCCACTACCCCGCCCACCCCCCCCGCACCCCGAGCGAATTTTGGACTTCGGGCTGGCCAGACGCCCTCCCTGGCACCGGGGTGCGGTCTTGCAGTCCCTGCCAAGGCGTGCACACAGGCGGGTGGCAGTCCCAAGACGGTCTTCGCAAGGCCCATGAGACGCCCAAGGCGGTCGAAGACGGTTTCACGTTGCCCTTGACCCCCGCAAGACGCCCGAAGACGGCTCGAATGTCACCTCCAAGAGGCGGTCAACCCTACAAATATTATATATCCATATACATATACAGACATTGATTTTGCATTTTTTCGTTTGATGTTCGGATGCTCGCTCACTCGGGCCTGCAAGCGTCCGAGAACGCTGGGAAGGTACCGGAAAGAACTCCAAGACGAGCCAAAAGCGCTTCTTGTCACCCCAACACGGTCACATGAGGGCCCAAGACGGCCCCCAAATTGCCCACAGGCGGCCCCATGATTGGCCCAAAATGATTGCAAACAACCGGCACAAGGCCCAAGAGACTCCCCAAATGATCGAAGATGACATCAAGCGGCCCAGACCCCCGCTGGACGCCCGCCCACGGCCCGAATGTCATTTGGAAGAGGCGCTTGAAACTTGGAAAAACATTGATTGTTGAGTGTTTTCTTTAAAGTTCGGATGCTCGCTCATTCAAGCTTCCAAGCGTCCGAGATCGCTGGAAAAAACACCGCAGACCGCTCCAAGAGAAGCCAGACGGGCTTCCTGACAGCTCAAGAGGGCCCCATGAGAGCCCAAGACGGGCCCCAAGCTGCCCACGGGCGGCCTCACCACGGCTCCAAATTGTCTTCAAGACAACTTCCCCAACAATGCAAGTCGTGATCTGGAACCACGAGTCCCTGTATGGTGGCTCGAGGGCCTCCCCACTGGTCGCCGAAAGGCGCCACGGCCGCCTCCAGAGGCTCCCAAGTAGCCCTAGCAACGCTTCCGCGAAGCTCCCCAGAGATTCGCCATGAAGGAGCTTCCGCGAACGAATCAGAAGAGGACGAAGAAGCTTTCGTGTGCCAATTCACTCGAGAATGAGGAAGAGAAAATGGACGAAGACAGAAATAAGGAAAGGAACAAGAATAACAATGTAACCACGGTGATGGCGGCATCGGCCACCAGAAACGATTTCTGTCTTGATCGGCTTACCTCTCTTAGTATGCCTGCACCGTCCACTTATCGGACCAAGGTGCATGGCGCGAAGCGCCAATGCAGTCTTGTATGTAGAGTTATAATGCTATGAAGTGTATATGAGGAGAGCTAGCTAGGGATATGTTATATGTATATGCCGAGAGAGACTGAAACGGAGAAAGCGAGAGAGAGAGAGAGAGCGAGAGCAAGAGCGAGAGAGAGCGAGAGAGACCAACCATCCACCCCTGTCTAGTTCCTCACCCGAGCGTGTGTGTGGAAGTTGAGAGGGTAACCGCTGCTCCCTCCCAATGCCCACCCTGTGTTGCGTGTGTGTGTATGTGTGTGTGGAAGCGTATGTAAGAGTGTAAGGGAGCAGTCGCTTCCCCCTCGAACAAGATAGCACTCACTTCCCCAGTCCCAGTTCGCTCTCTGCGTTGTGTGCATGGAGGGAAAGAGAGACTCTCGAAACCCATTGCGTGTTGCATGTAAAATGACAAAGGGATATAGAAAGAGAGCTAGAGAGAGAGAGAGAGAGAACAAACACTGCCCTCACCATTTCCCCAATCCGTTGTGTGTTTGCATAGTGCGAGCGCGAGAAAGAGAGAGAGAGAGAGAGAGACTGAGAGACAGAGAGAGAGAGAGAGAGCAACCGCTACCCCCCCCCACTTGGTGGCGAGCTAGACGGGACGAGGAGGAGCCTGCAGAATAAAGGAATTACGCAGAACAGAAAATTGCGACATGCCAAACAAATTACATCTCACCGATAGAAAGGCGAAGGATCGACACAGAGAGGGATGAGAAAACGAGATCGAGAGAGAGAGAGAGAGGGACGGCTGGTTTCTATCATTACCGTTATCATCGTTATCGTCATCGCAGTCGTTATCACGTTCAGCGGTGCCATCGGCATCATCGTCATAATCATCGTTGTCCTCATCACCGTTAGCATCACCAGCACGATGCGGTAGAACACGTCATAAGTTGTTCTTTTGCAGACAAGCATTCGGCAATGCCGACAACACACAGTCAGCTTGTTCAGGGCCACATTGTTGTAAACATTCGTGCGTTGTCAGTCAAGTGTCTTGTTTGCTTGAAGCGCTCTCGTGCCTTGAAGGCTCGCTTGCTTGGGTAAGTTTTTGCCCGAGGTTTGCCGGAAAGCCGCGGGATTGGGTCCCGGTGTCGAAATTGAGTCGCTTGTTGGAATCATGCTTTGGTTTTCTGTTGAGGTCGTGCCTTGGGGCCGAAGGAGGCCATCATTCAAGCGTCCAATTGTGTGATCCCTCGCTCACCCTCATGGTGTATCGAGGTGTGCTGTTTTGCTCCTCCTGTGGAAATTGTTGTGTGAAGGCCGCCCTGGTACCGTCTTGGAAGCGGGCTTTATGCACACGAAGCGCTTTGTGCAGGGTGGCGCGATCGACCGAAGGGCATGTGGGACAATTTTGGATCGGACAAGAAAGTTTCACATCTGGGGCGTCATGCACCCGTAAATCACAGGATGCGGCGGATGGAGTGTTTCGGCCCATCTTGCCACCGTGCCCAGGTTGTAGATCGGAGGGATCGTAAATACCTCTTGGAGAGCTTATTGTGGGCCCCTTGGACTCCTGGAGGCATTTTGAGGGCCTCCTGAGGTCTTCTGGAGGTCTCCTGGGGGCCTCTTGGGCGCTTCTGGGGTCCTCTTGGGGGCCTTCTAGCGGTTTCGTTGGCCATGTGCGAGGGGGAGGGACATCCAGTGCCTTGTCGACTCCCCCCCTTGGGTCCTTCCTGGGCCCTTCTTTGGCCCCTCTTTGAGGCCGCGAGGGCCTTCTTGGGCGGATCTGGCCTCTTAACCCGTCGTGGAAACTCGAAGTAGCGGAGTTGTGATAATTATTCGACGATCTGCAATTTCCAATAATCCTTGTGATCCCTGGCTGCTGTGGGCCTGGCCACCCGAACAGAGTCCTCAAGAGGGATCCAAGATGGCCCTATTTTGCCATCCCAGGGCAAGATGTAGGCTTGGATTCTCAGCGGCGCATCCAGGGCATCGGGGATGTCACGCCCCAAGCCCACAGAGCGCTTCGGAATCCTGGAAATCGAGGCCTAGGTCCTTCAAATGGTCACACATGTTCGACACTCAACACCAAGAGCCCGAATGGGCCCGAGAGCACTCCACTCGGTGCCTGCGGCAAGGTAGCGGATCATGATTCCCGCTGTTGTTTCCAGACGTCGTCGGGGCAGCATTTGGACACCTTTCGGACAGCGCGCCCACCGTTCGCTGCAGCAGCAGACGCAGGACTGTCTGCCCTCGGTCCGCCACGCCAGCCTCCTCTTGACGCTGGTTCTTTTCCTCTCCGCCTCATCCTGCCCCCTCCTCCTCGTCCCTCCTCGTCCCTCCTCCTCCGCCTACTCCTCCTCCTCCTCCTTCTCCTCCTCCTCTTGTCTTGTTCTCCTCCCAGCGCCAAGGCCGCCTGTGGCAAAGGCGTGGGCGTCAAGGGCGCCGCTGCCGCGGCGGCAAGCCACGTGCCTGGCCCCATCCCCATGGGCAGCGCCGCTCGCATGGGAGGCCGGACCCTGGAGATTGCCAAGCGCCGCGTCGTCGAAAAAATAGTTAGCCCAGCGAAGGACCTGGGCTTTTCCTCGGGACGATCGAAATCGGTACGGAAAGAATGGGTACGATGCCCAACAGCAGTTCTTCTTCAATTTGAACAGGAATCGAAGTTCGCGCCGCCGCGGATGCTGTTCTTTGAAGACACGAAGCCGCCTGTCCAACAGCGGCCGCTGACGGTTTTGGACGACATTTGTTAATAGGCATTGTACCCATTTTTCCGTACCCAGTTCGGAGGTCCAAATACCCAGCTACGTGCAGAGCAGGGGTTGGCCTTCTCACCACTAGTCGCTGACCGCCAGGGGGGGAGCGATCGCGCGAATCGATTTGTATGCGGGCGCGCCCACTGTGGCCGCAGTTGGAGCTCCCCAGTGGGGCACGATCCGTACGATAGGGAGCGAATGTGGGCGCGCCGGTTGGATTAGTAGTTGGAGTTTCCGGTTGGTTTTCGGTGGTGCTCTTTATTGGGCCACGAACCGTGTAAGTGGTGCCCCAACATGGGGGTGGAATTGCATGCGGGCGCTGCCACTAGGGCCTTCGGTGGAGCTCCTTAGTGGAACTGATTGCGGGCGCTGGCACTGGGGCCTTCGGTGGCGCTCCCGATGGGGCCGCTAGCCGTGTAAGGGGAGCGCCAAGATGGGGTTGGAACGGCATGCTGGCGCTGCCACTGGGACCTTCGGTGGAGCTTCCTATGGGTCCACGAACCGTGTAAAGGATGCGCCGAGATGGGGGGTGGAACTGCACGCAGGCGCGGCCACTGGGGCCTTCGGTGGAACTCCCTATGGGGCCACAAACCGTGTGAGTGCTGCGCCAAGATGAGGGTGGAACTGCATGCGGGCGTTGCCACTGGGGCCCTCGGAGGAGCTCCCCATGGGGCCACGGACAGTGTGAAGGGTGCGCCGAGATGAGGGCGGCAAGGCATGCTGACGCTACTACTGGGGCCTGCCGTGCAGCTCCCCATGGTGCCACGAACCGTGTGAGGGATGCGCAAGCATGGGGGTGGAACGGTATGCGGGCGCTGCCACCGGGGCCTTCAGTGGAGTTCCCCATGAGGCCACGCACCGTGTGAAGGGTGGGCCGAACTGGGGGGTGGAACTGCATGCGAACTTTCCCACTGTTGCCTGCGGTGGCGCTCCCTATGGGGCCATGAAACGTGTGAGGGGTACGCCGACATGGGGGTGGAACTGCACGCGAACTATCACATTGGGGACTGCGGTGGGGCTCCCCATGGGGCCACGAACCGTGTGAGGGGTATGCCGAAATTGGGTGTGGAACTGCACGCGAACCTTGCCACTGGGGCCTTCGGTGGGGCTCCCTATGGGGCCACGAACCGTGTGAGGGATGCGCCGAAATGGTGGGGGAATTGCATGCAAACTTTCCTATTGGAGCCATCGGTGGGGCTCCCCATGGGGCCATGAGCCGTGTGAAGGGTACGCCGAAATGGGTGGTGGAACCGCATGCGAACTTTCCCACTGGTGCCTTCGGTGGAGCTCCCTGTGGGTTTACGAACCGCGTGTGAGGGGTGTGCCGCAATGGGGCGGTGGTACCATTCAAATTTTCCCACTGGAGCCTTCGGTGGAGCTCCCTATGTGGCCACGAAGCGTGTGAGGTGTGTGCCATGATGGTGATGACGACGATGATGATGATGACAATGGAGACGATACTGGCGATGATGATGCTGATGACGATGGCGACGACGATGATGATGATACTGCTGATGATGATGATGGTGACGATGCTGCTGGTGATGAGGACGCCGACGATGATGATGATGATGATGATGATGATGATGATGATGATGATGTTGATGCTGATGTTGATGGTGATGATGATGATGCTGATGTTGCGGATGAAGATGATACTGTTGATGCTGGTTATGATGATGATGATGAGGTTGATGATAACGATGATGTTGATAGTGATGATTATGATGATGATGATGATGATGACGACGATTATGATCATGCTGATCATGATGACTATGATGGCGATGGGTATGGTGATGATAATGATGATGGTGAAGATGATGACGATGCCGATGCTGATGTTGTTGGTGATGGTGATGCTGATGTTGCTGTTGCTGTTGCTGATGGTGAACTGTTGCCGATGCTGCTAATGATGATGGGGATGGGGATGGTGTTGATGATGATGGTGATGATGATGAGGATGAGGATGAGGATGAGGATGAGGATGAGGATGGTGGTGCTGATGATGATGATGCTGATGATGATGGTGAGGATGATGATGCTGAGGATAATGATGATGATGGTGATGGTGATTGTGATGACGATGACGATGATGATGCTGCTTATGCTGATGCTGATGATGATGATGATGCTGGTGATGATGGTGATGGTGATGGTGATGGTGATGGTGATGGTGATGGTGATGATGATGATGATGATGATGATGATGATGATGATGATGATGATGATGATTATGCTGAACATGGCGACAATGCGGGCTGAGGCAAGGAGAGGGATGAGGGAGGAGGGGGAGGCGGAGGAGAGAAGAGGAGACGTGAGAGGAGACGCGGGGCTTTGTCGTTTCAAAACGAGGGCCCTCGCCACAGGATGGTTGGGGATCAAGTACAGAATAGCTTGGCTAAGGACTCAACCATAGGCAGTTGTGGGCACCGTCGTTGTATGCACCGCATTCGGTGGAGCTCCACGTGGGGCCACGAAGCGTGTGAGGGGAGCGCTGGCATGTGGCCCCCCGGTGGAGCTCCCGATGGGGCCAGGAAGCGTGTGAGGGGTGTGCCAAAATGGGTGCGGCGGCCGCCTTCGAGCTCAGGCATCTGGGCCTCCGGTGGAGCTGCGTATGAGGCCATGAAGCGTGCGAGGGGTGTGCCCAAATGGGCGCGGCGGGCGCATGCGAGCGCTGGTATCTGGGCCTTCGGTGGAGCTCCCGATGGGGCCAGGAAGCGTGTGAGGGGTGTGCCAAAATGGGTGCGGCGGCCGCATGCGACCGCTGGCATGTGGGCCTTCGGTGGGGCTCCCGATGAGGCCACGCAGCGTGTGAAGGGTGTGCCTAAATGGGTGCGGCGGGCGCATGCGAGCGCTGGTATTTTGGCCTTCGGTGCCTATGGGGCCACGAATCGTGTGAGGGGTTCGGCAAAATGGATACGGCGGCCGCACGCGAGCGCTGGCATGTGGGCCTTCTGTGGAGCTCCCTACGGGGCCACGAAGCGTGCGAGGGGTGTACCAACATGGGTGAGGCGGCCGCATGAGCACTGGCACCTAGGCCTTCGGTGGAGCTCCTTATGGGACCATGAAGCGTGTGAGGGGAGTGCCAGAATTGGATACGGCGGACGCATGCGAGCGCTGCCATCTGGGCCTTTGGTGGAGCTCCCCATTGGGCCACGAAACGTGTGAGGGGTGTGCCACAACGGGTGCGATGGTCGCATGCGAGCGCTATCACGTGGGCCTTCGGTGGAGCTCCCGATGGGGCCAGGAAGCGTGTGAGGGGTGTACCAACATTGGTGCGGCGGCCGCATGCGACCGCTGGCATGTGGGCCTTCGGTGGGGCTCCCCATGGGGCCACGAAACGTGGGACGGGTGTGCCAAAATGGGCGCGATGGGCGCATGCGAGCGCTAGCACCTGGGCCTTCGGTGAAGCCCCCTATGGGGCCATAGACCGTGAGAGGGGTACGCCGACATGGGGGGGGAGCCGCATGCGAAACTTGCCAGTTGTTGAAAGAACGCGCTATCCTGTCAGCCCCGAAGCCACGCTCTCGTTTGATGTCTCTCTTCCTTCATATTCTCCCCTCTCTCGTTTCATGAGGTTCGTATTGGACTGATGTATATATATATATATGTATTTGCCTGTGTCCTCTATTTGCTATTTTGTATTGCTCACCTCGTATCATCTCTCGCTTGCTGCACGCTTTGTTTCGAGTCGACTTGAGAGATTATGGATTCTGGCGCGAGAGCCCAGGAAATAAGAGAGCCGCTTCCCTGGGGCTGACGCCCTGGCCGCCATATCCCGCTGCGGAGCCAGGGGCGACGCGGCGCTCTCTCTCCCTTCGGTTCCGCACCAGTGGGGCCTCCGGCGGAGCCCCTTATGGGGCCACGACACGTGTAAGGGGTGCGCCGAACTGAGGGGTGGAACCGCACGCGAGCCTTGCCACTGGGGCCTTCGGTGGAGCTCCCCACGCGGCCACGACACGTGTGAGTGGTGCACCGAAATTGCGGGTGGAACCGCATGCGAACCTTGCCACTGGGGGCTTCGGTGGAGCTCCTTGTGGAGCCACGGAACGTGTGAGAGGTGCGCCGAAATTATGGCGGAACTCCATGCGAACCCTGCCACAGGGGCCTTCGGTGGAGCTCCCTAAAGGCCACGAAACATGTGAGGGGTGCGCCGAATTCATGGCGGAACTGCATGCGAACCCTGCCACTGAGGCCTTCGGAGGGGCACCTTGCAGGGCCACGAACCGCGTGATGGGTGGGCCGGAACGGGGATGGAATTGCATGCGAACTTTCTCTCTGGGGCCATCGGTGGGGCTGTCCATCGGGCCACGAACCGTGTGAGGGGTGCGCCGAAATTGGGGGTGGAATTGCATTCGAACTTTCCAAATGTGCCTTCGGTGGAGCTCCCTATAGGGCCACGAACGGTGAGTGGTGTGCCGAAATGGGGGGTGGAACCGCATGCGAACTTTTCCATTGAGGTCTTCGGTGGGGCTCCCTAGGGGGCCACGAACCGTGTGAGGGGTGAGCCGCAATAAGGCGGTGGTGGCATGCAGACTTTCCCATTGGGGCCTTCGGCGGGGCCCCCTATGGAGCCACGAAACTTGTGAGGGGTGTGCTATAGTGATGGCGATGATGATGCTAATGGTTATGATGATGATGGCGGTGATGATTCGGATAATGAATATAACGTTGATGATGATGACGATGATGCTGATGATGATGTTGATGATGGTGATGATGATGTTGATGTTGGTGGTGATGGTGGTGGTGGTGATGCTGATTCTGATGATATTGATGGTGGTGGTGATGATGGTGCTGCTGGTGATGATGCTGATGATGACGATGATGATGGTCACGATGGCGAAGACGACGATGATGATGTTGATGTTGATAATGCTGATGCTGTTGAATACAAGGATGACGACGGCGACGACCATGATGTTGATGATGATGGTGACGATGATGATGGCGATGACGACTGAGGACGATGATGGCAATGATGGCGATGATGGTGATGATGATGATGCTGATGATGAGTATGCGTATGATGATCATGAAGATGATGACGATGAGGCGAATGATGAGTATGATGATGATTACGTTGGTGATGATCACGATTACGATCACGATGCTGCTGCTGATGGAATTGGTGTTGATGGTGATACTGATGCTGATGAGGATGAGGATGAGGATGAGGATGCGGAGGCTGATGATGCGGACTACGCTGATGATGACGATGATGCGGGTAATGATGCTGCTGATGAAGTTGATGATGCTGATGCTGCTGATGCTGCTAATGATGATTATGATGGTGATGATGACGACGATGATGTTGATGATGATGACTTCGCTGATGATGATGATGATGATGATGGTGGTGGTAATGATTATGATGATGATGCTGAGGTTGATGCTGATGACGTTGCTGATGATGATGCTGCTTATGCTGATGCTGCCTCTGCTGGTTATGATGAGTATGCTGATTATGATGATGATGACGACGATGATGACGATGATGACGATGATGACGATGATGAGGATGAGGATGAGGATGATGATGATGATGATGATGATGATGATGATGATGATGATGATGATGACGACGACGACGACGATGATGATGATGATGATGATGATGATGATGATGATGATGATGATGATGATGATGATGATGATGATGATGATGATGATGTTGATGGTATGCTGATGGTATGATGATGCTGCTGATGATGCTGATGATGATGACGATGATGGTGATGCTGATGATGATGCTGATGATGATGCTGATGATGATGATGATGGTGAAGATCTTGGCGACAAGGAGAGCAGAGACAAGGATAGGGAGCAGGAAGGAGGGGGAGGAGAGGAGAGGGGAGGAGAGGAGAGTGGAGACGCGGGGCGCTGTCTTCAAAACGAGGGCCCAGCCCCACAGGATGGTTGGGACAACAATGAAAGGGAATCAATGTGGGGCCCTCTGGGGGTCCTCTTGGAGTGCTTATGGGGCCTATTGGAAACTATTGGTCCGTCTTGGGGCCATCTTGGGCGTCTAGGAGCTCTCTTGGGCCGCCTTGGCGGCCTTGGCGGCGTTGCAGCCCCCCCCCCCATCCCCCCTTCCCCGGCCCGGGTCTAGCCGCCCCCACTCCCTTTCTTCTGCGGCGCGAGGCAGCGGTCCCGGAAATGGTAGAACCCCCCCCCCCAGCCTTCCCCGGCGGCCCCTCCGATGGTAGAACCCCGTCACTCCCCCTTTCGCCGGCAGAGCCCCCCCCAGCTCCCACCCCCCCAGCAGAGCTGATGTTGGAAAATTCCCAACCCGCCGAAGACGCCGTCACCCGTCGTCGACGCCATCGTCGTGCTCCTCATTTGCGTGTGCCGGCCCCCTGTCGCCATCGTCGTCGCCGCCGCCTCAGCCGCCACCGCCGCCGCCGCCGCCGCCGCCGCCGCCGTCGTCGTCGTCGTCGTCGTCGTCGTCGTCGTCGTCGTCGTCGTCGTCGTCGTCGTCGTCGTCGTCGTCGTCGTCAGCGTCGTCGTCGTGTGTGCTTGCCGGCGCCCCTCCTCGTCGTCGTCGTCGTTGTGATTGTCGTCGTCGTCGTCAACGTCGTCGTCGTCGTCGTCGGCCCTCGGGATTCTAGCGGTGGGGGGGGTACCCTCCAACTCTTGGGGGGGGCCCTCCCCCCTAAGGGTTCGCAGCCTGGAGCCATTTTATGGAGCTCTCCCCCCTCCCCCGGTTCGAACATGCGCGAGTGGCCGCACCCCTCACCCCTGATATTAGCCCAGCCGCATGGGCGCGAAGATCGCGCTTCGCGCTGCGCGGTCTGGGCCAGTGGGTTGTCGTTGTTCCGTCTCCTACTCGCCCCTCGTACCTCTCCTCATCTTGCTTCTCTCCAGGGGTTTGGGTTGGTGGGGAAAGGGGAGGTGTAGGACATCTCCTGCACGCAGGTGGTTTCGACCCCGCTTCCTAGCGCGTTCAGTGCCTCGAGGTGCTTGGAAAACAAGCTGCATGTCGCCGTTTGTTAAACCCACTTTGCCTTCCCTCCCCCCCCGTTTCGCTCACCCCGAGGCTGGGCCAGGAAATAGTCCATCTGAAGTCCCTCTCCTCTTCCTCATGCTGCTCAACAGGTGGCTGGCCTTGGCCGCCTCGTGACCGCCCAGAGCCATGACTGGGTTTGCCTGGTCATCGCCAGGTGGTTACCCGTGGCCGCCTCGTGACTGCCCCGTGCGTTGGCTGGCGTTGCAATGGTGCCGTCCGGTGGCCGTCCTGTGGCCGCATCGTGCGCTGGCGGCATTCATGCACGCGTATATTGCGCCACATACATATACACAGAGGCGTATGTAGTTGTACACATATATACATATACAAATAGAAACGTATATATGTGTGTATATATACATATATATATAACTTGAGCGAGAGAGAGAGAGAGAGAGAGAGAGAGAGAGAGACAGAGAGAAAGAGAGAGATCCTGGGGGACGAGGACCCCTGGCTGGGCCCAGGGACCACCGCCCCCCATGGAGGGGCTGGGGTCCCCGTGCCGCCCCCGCATCCCTTCCAAGCGCTCTCCGGGCCGGGAAAGTGTACCCATGTATGTGGACCCCAGATCGCTTCCAAGCTCGGAGGCTGCCAGAAGGGTTTGTAGGACAAGGTTGGTTTCGCTGGACTCGAGGTCCTCCCAGCAGGACCTTAGGCACTCCAGCACGACCTGAGGCGCCCCAGCAGCCGTCGAAATCACCCTTCTTGAACCAGACCTTCTCGCCGTCCTCGACCAGCGCTCTCTGGGCATGGAAGACAGCCCCCAGTACAGCCCCCAGTACAGTCCCCAGAAAATCCCAAAGCGCGGACATATTGTTCGATTTCTGGTCTCCTCTGCCAATCCTGGGGCCAGGAACATTAACAAAGGAGCATGGTCGGAAACGAGCAGAGCCAGATTCAAACCCTGGGCACTCGCTGCCGCACTGTCGCTGCCGCTGCCGCTGCCCGTCAGATTCCGTCCCCTCCTCAGGCTCGCTTCTTTTGTTGGGGGCTCCGGGCAGTTCTGCTGACGGCCCCGGGGCAGTGCAAGGATCCACATAAGCCGAAAGTTGCTTCCCAAACACACGCGTCCAGGTCGGTCTTCCTCTGGTGAGCCGCCCAGCATTCGGGGGTGGACAGAAGCCCCTTCCTGACACGTCGATTAAACAAGTATTTGTTTTCGGTTCTCGAGAGGGCGCCGCGGCCGTCATGCTCCAGGCTTGCGCCCGCCAGGTTTGGGCCCGGGGTCGCCTTCGCTGAGCCACGTTTTGCTAAAGGGGGCTCTGTCCATCCCCGAAGGGTGCTGGGCACCACTGCTCCGCCGCGCCCCCCCGGGGAGAGGCCTGCACCACGGCGGCGACGCGCCGCCGGGTGCGGCCTCGCCCGCGGCCCCGTCCGCCCAGCTGGCGCTCGTGGAGGCGGGGCGGGGCGGGCCCTCGACCTGCCCCCCCCCGAGAGCCCTCCGTGCGGCAGGCCGCGGCGGCCGCCGATGCCTCTGCCGCTGCAGCCTTCCCCTCCACATTCTCCTCCTCCTCCCCCTCCTCCTCCTCCTTCTTCCTCCTCCTCCTCCTCCTCCTCCTCCTCCGCCTTCTCCCCCTCCTCTTCCCCCTCCTCCCCCTCCTGATCCTCGCAGCGGCCGCGGCGGCGGCGGCGGCCGCGCAGCATCTGCCGCGCGGAGGGTGCGGACGGTGGACGTTGGGTGGGGGGCTCGTGGGCGGGGCGCGGAGGGAAGGGCCCAGGCCGTCGGGCGTCGTTGAGAGAAGAGTGCACGCCGGCCGCTGCAGGCAGGCACTCCTGGATCATCAGGCCATCGCAAACATGGATAAAGGGGGCGTTAATTAACGACGGGTCCCGTTTCTAGGGGAAATCGTGGATTTCCGCCGCCGAACGAGGCGGCCCTGGCCGCATTTTGGGAAAGGCACCTCCCCCGATCCATGGATTTGGCGACTGCGCGCCAAATCCATGGATCGCTAATCCATGTTTGCGCGCCCCCGAGATCATGCGATTCCAACAGGGGCCCCAGGGAAAGGGACTTCTGAGACAAGCGATTCCGATTCCGCAGGTCCGCTCGGCTTCGCCCACAAGGTCGCCACATGACGCATTCACTCACACTTTTCGAAGTCTCGAAGGCAATGCCGCGGTCTCAGAAGCCTCTTTCGCTGGCGTCTCTTTTTGGGAAACGTGTCACGGGATTCCCAGACCTCAGCCTACTTCAAGCGCCTCCCTACCTCAAGAATCGATATGCTTTTGCTCTGTGCTGTTCTTCTTCGGGAGGGCTAGGCCCCAGTCCACTTTCTCCGCGGTCCTACTTCATGTCTGTACCTGCGTCTTCCGACCGACGCGTTTTGATTCCGGCCCCCGGGCCTATGCTCTGGCCCCCGAGGCACTTTGAACATGGAGACCCACGGAGGCAAGAAAAGGTTCTGCGGACGGGGCCGAGGGCTCCGGGGGCTTGCGCCATGGCCCGTGAATCCCTCTGGGCTTGCCCTGGTGTAGTGACATGCCCCAACCCGTTCACGGAGCGAGCGTCCAAAGCGTGAGGCCGAACGTGCCTCTCGAGACCAGGAGGTGCGGCCTCCAAATGTCGCGGGTGGTGAGCCCGCAGCGCGACGCCCAGTCTGGAGGCGTCCCCGTTAGCTCGGACTCAGGAGGTTGGGGCTCAACTTGCAGGCCGGAGCCTCCTGCCCAGTAGGTCGCCTTGTGGCCCATGGATTCCGATGAGGATGGAGCGCAGGCCGATACTGGATTCCCTGGAGATTTACACCATCCCGGGCCTGTATCGACCCCCCCCCGCCATCTTCTGCAACAAATACTATGCGCGCACATTTGTTTATCACAAATGATCAAGTGCCAAGAACCCCTTGCAAAAAACGCGACGAAGTGCACACACGCGCCGTCGCGCGCGCATGTCGAATTTTCCAAAAACAATAGGTTTCGTAAGGATTTCAAAATCGAGTGTCTCCACAGCATATAAAGTCACATGGCTTCGTGACACGGGTTTTCAAACAACAGAAAATACATGAGCGTGCGATCTTGCGAAATCTTAAGGAACTATCCTCTATTCAATCTGTTCAGAAAATACTACCTAACGGGCTTCGCGCGTTCGCATGTCGAAATCGTTCGAACGCCCTTGCGCGCGTGCCGTCGCGAGAATCCTTTTGCAAAAAATGGGACGAAGTGCGCGCGCGCGTCGTCGCGCGCGCATGCCGAAATCCTTCAAAAGCCTTCGGTTTCGGAAGGATTTCAAAGTCGAGTGTCCAAAAGACATGCAAAAACAAACGGTTTCGCAACATCAGTTTCAAAGCAACGTGCGCTCGCGCGTTGGGGAAAAAAGGCCGGGAGGTTTTTCAATCCAGAGACTGTTTGAAGGTCGGGAGCGACGTCGGGGTGGTGTGGTGTATATTTATTTACGCATGTTCCCTGGGAGACGATGAAGCATGTATACACCAGGATCCCGTATACACCAGGATCCGTTTTCCTGTGCAGATTCCAGTGCAGGGCTGAACAAATGCGCCGGTGTATATAGAGTTCGGTTCCCTACATATTTTTTCAACGTTGTCATGGCATTCTGCCAAACGTGCCTCTCGCGCCGCATGCCCAGTACACTCCGAAGATGCAATCCCTCTTCGTTGAAGCACTTCAAATTGCACACGACATGTTTGCAGTTAATCGTGATCCCTTTTTATGATCATCCTCATAAGTCACCTGTTCTTGTCACAAACACACGTGGGTTCGACTTTAATGATCCAATTAACCGCATGCCGATGATAATAAAGGGACCCCCCCTTCAGTGTTTAGAGTTGATTATCGTCGCCCTGTACAAAATTCAAATTGGGCGGCGAGCGCTGAGGCCGAACTTCATTATCACCTCGAAACGCTATGTTGAGATAGCAACATCAAGCGATGTTGATATAGCAACATCAAGCGAAGCGATCACACTTTTTCAGGATGTGTCAAGCGAAACCAATAATTTTGGGAGGCAGACTCAAACGAAACGAGCAATGTTCTTATTATTATTATACTTTCCTCTTCTTCTTTTATATTTCTATCTGTCCTCACGCTCGCCTGAACTTTTTTATCCCTGGGGTTGATTATCCATGGAAAATGAAGCACATGAGCTACCCTACACGAGCACTTAAAAAACAATGTTCATAAAGCGCTTGTAAATTAAAATTGATAGATTTGGAACTTTGGATGTTTCCTTTCTTCGTCCTCTTCTTATTATCCTCTTCTTCTTCTTTCTTATTATTCTTATACTGTATTCTTCTTCTTTTATATTTCTCTCTGTCCCCACGCTCGCCTGAACTTTTTTATTTCTGGGGTTGATTATCCATGGAAATTGAGGCACATGAGCTACCCTACACGAGCACTTACAACAAAAAAAAAAAAAAAAAAAAAAACAAGTTTCATGAGAGATAAACCATTGTTGAGGATATTTCTATGAAAACTAATCGCCAAGGATGTCTCAAAACGTGTTCGGCTTGGTCTCCTCTTGATCATCTCTTACTTCGAGATTATGCTGAGGTCTGCTGGGCTACTTTTATTATCTCTCCCTGAACCCCGAACTTTATTATCCCCTAGTGTTTATTCTCACGGGCATGAGGTTATCCTTCGACATACCAGCGGATGTATCATGCCATCACCATCAGGAGGATGGGGGTGTCCTGCATGCGCTGATAACGTCAGCACGCACTCCATCACATGATAGAGACCCCAAACAATGTAGGCGGTACGACAAAAAGGATTAATACTGGGAGTGCCCAAACTACAAAAAGTACAATGGTCACGCTAAGCCTGGCCACGTACACCTGACAAGTGCAAGTTTGCCAAACTGTGGAAGCCGCCTGACAATCACGAACAGGGACCTCCAGCCCCTGGTGAACCGGCAGCCACATCACCTGCGGCGACAGCTGCTTCCGAGGCACCAGCGGCCAAACAACTTGCGCGGCTACGAACTCCGAAGCCTGGCTCCAGAGCCGGACCGACAGCAGGCGCCAACAGCCACGGCATCACAGTAGGCAGACACGCTGCTGAACCGACTGCGGGGCAACCCGCCTCAAGTGGCGCCGGAAGCTCGGACGACCGCAGACGACTACCACAAATAGTAGCCAGACGTGGACGACAACAGGGAGGTGATTCACCTCCACCACCTGCGAGTGACCCAGCATCTCGTCCAAGGCGTCCAGACTAGTCAAGGCTCGACGTGCAAATCAGTCTACAGAACTTGCGTAGCCTTGGCCCAAGCGTGGTAACACGCGAGTTACGAAAACTATATATGCGGCGATTCCGCGCCAAGGAGCGTAAGATGATATTCATCTTAACCAGGGTTGGTCTGGACAGCGTTCGGCTAAACTTGGTAAAAAGACGTTTGCGATACATGCCGGGAATGCAGGGCCTCGGAAAAGCCTGGACATATTATCATGCCGTCGACCGTACTACCTGGCAAGTTCAATCATGAAGTCGAATGCGACCTGATGTTTTACAAACAGGAGCAGAAGGTATTTCACCGAACGCGTAATCGACCGTTGCATGTGATACGGTATTGGAATCGAGATATCGAGATACACGATAAAACTATGACCAGCATCTTAGATGCGTATCAAAAGTGCTGGATGCGATTCGGACCTGTCAACATATTTGTTCTGACGGAGAAGGTGCTCTCAATCATAACACGGCAAAGGCAGCCCTTAAGGCAAAGGGCGTTGTGCTGAGGATGCGCGCGCGCGGACTACACGCTACGACCATTGAAGCCAAAATTGGCATATTACGACACTTACTTCGCGTCATGGAGGCTGAACTCAATAGATTAGACATACTACTTGCGTTCGCCCGATCATTGCATCCGCTAGTGCGTGTTCACGTTATTTAATGACGCATCTCAATGCAACGCACTTTTTGGCCGACAGCCTGCGATGTTACCTGACTTGCCTGTTCTGGACCATGAACGACAGACGGAGACATCCGAGCACGCTCGAGAACAGACTGTCCGCCGGGTAAGCATTAAGGCTACCACCCAAGCCACCGCAATGGCTAGAACGAACCGTGCACTACTCACTTAGACGACCATCGCTGGTCAGCGCTACTATGACGAAGGAGGTTTGGTTGTTTACCATTGTCTCACTACTGCGAAAGGCGTCCGGGGCGGCTGGGATGGACCCGCCCCGGCGGTGCGGAATGACCCTGGCAGGTGTCAACTTATCACGGGGGTTGGGAACCTCGATGCGCAAGTCCAGCACGGCGACGCGCGACGCCCACTGTACATTGAAGTTCTGATCACTCGAGAGATTTGCTCGGACAACGCAGCACTGCGGACTGCGTTGGCATGTGTAGCCAGTCTACCTGCGGGGGGGGGCCCATGACCTTTGGATGCCTGTGCGAGCCGACTATCTCCTGAGGTACACGTAGCTCTCCAGTGCCTCATCAGGAGTTTCTTTCGCATTGAAAACGTAGTTTCTGTCAGGTTGGACACGGGTATTTACGAGCTACCTCCGGTGACGTACGCTGACAGTTGCACGTTGGTGCGCCATGACAATGACGTGAACGTTCAAGACATATTGGCTCAGCGCACTCAATAATCACCCAGTGCCTGAAGTCCTCCAAACCTCATGCGGGCTTCGATCGAGACATGGCGAAGTTCGAAGAATTGGCCCGCGTGCCAGCGCAAGGCAGCGTCTCCAGCGAGGCCCCAGAAGTCGAACCACCGCTGGAAGACGGACTGCCCCCCGCCATCCATGAGGAATCAGAGGCGGGCCTCGAGGCGCGCATTCTGGAAGCGCGGCGCGCAGAACTACAGGACGAAAGGGAACTGTTGGAGGCAACTCCAATAGACAGGCTATTTACTGCACCGGCACAAATTATTGACAACAGCGCGCTGGTCACAGTAGCTCAAGAACCGCTGGGGCGCCGGTCTACACGGGGCAACCCACGGGACATATACGCAGCCGAGGCATATCATGTCCCATTGTGCTCCACGGGCGAAGATGACAGTGGCGGATCGGACTCTGACGAGCACGGGCAATGCGTGGAAATCCGTTTCGCGGCAGAAATGCCAAAGGTAATCTTACCCGAACAACAGCATTGGATATTGGACTTCGGCCGCGCGACCATCCGAGTATACGGGGCCGCTGCAGCTAAACGAGCTGCAGTCGCCAAGGAGGGCGACCTTCTCACGAAGGCAGATGCCCAGGCGAATCCAGTCAAGGTGTCGAAAGCCCTCTGTTCCGAACTTAAGACACGGCTTGACAGCAAGTGTTTCCAGATGCAAGATTTGCCCAAAGCGTCAAACGTCATAACTTCGAGGTGCGTGTATATATATATATATGAGTTATCTATATTGAACTTCGTCGAGAACGGAAAGGGCGAGATGGAACGCACCATCAGCTTGCGCCCGGTACTTTGGGTTTTCATGGGCCTCTAAGCTTTCGACGTGGAAACTATCTCAGGGGCGGCGCGGCGGCCGAGTCAGCGATTGCGCGCCTTCGCGGCAGCGCGCGGGCAGCCGTGGATCATTCTTTCCCTTGACATCGACGCGGCTTTCCTGAGGGGGCTTGCTGATCAGGGGTTCGCCGAAGCAACCGGTGAAAAGGGGCGCGCGGCGTGCTTCGCATGGTCACTTGGCTCGGCATCTGCCTTCAGATTCCCCCCGGGATTCGAGCGCCATGACTAGTCGAGACACTGCTTGCAGCGCCTCAAACCAGGTGCCGGCGCCAAAGATGCACCGAGAGCTTCCTCACTGAAGCCCAGGAAGACCACGAGTGGCCTTGGTCTTAAACCGATGTCTTACGACGAGGTGTTCGAGGCAAGCCCTAACCTTCTCACTGCCAAGCACGTCGATGACATAAACATGGCTGGCGCCGAGGACTCCATTGACAAATGCGTCGAGTGTGTCGAGGATAATTTGGGGGGGGCGTAAACTCAACGAGCACGCATATACTGGCTGCGCCGTGAGATGTGCGAAGGGCAGCGACTGCAATCTTACTCTTGACCAAGATGAATGCAAAACAGCTCCGCCCTATCCAGCATCGCGAGCTCGAGGGCGCAGATTCTGAGGCCAAGGCATCGAAGATGGTTGCTGACATGTTTGTCAGCCTCAGATGGGGTTTGGCGCGCGCCCTTACCGCGCCAGCGTGGCTGATGGCATATGTTGCAGCGCTGCAGGTGTGACGACTGGGCGCGCTTACCAGAGAGGCACAGGCCTGCCTTAAGAAAATCGTTCATCAAGCGATGGCGCCAACGGGCGAGGCCGATCTGCGCAGGAACCCCGGCTTCCGGCGCATGGGCAGAGATGCCGATGACGAAGTCAAAGGCAATGATCTTCGCGGGGCAAGCCTGCTGAGGCGTGGCCGCATGCATGCTGGCATGCCCGTCGTCCACATTTTCGACGCGCACTGCAAGTCTCATCTTATCGCTTGCAGGTCCGCTTGAGCTACTCAGCGGAAACACTTGCAGCGGCCGGCATTTTGGAGGACTGCCACCCTGCGATCGTCGCCCTGCACGAACTCCCTGCAGGACCGCCGGGGCCCATGTCAGCTGAAGGATATGCTTGGGATGGGCGGCCTGAGCATCATGGTCGCCTTGACCATCGATGCAGAATCTATCTTCTTGTCTTTGTCAAGCAAAGACCTGAAGAAGACGACTAAGTGCACACTATTGGGACACATCAGTTGGACACGACAAATGATGGAGCGAGATATCGTGCGTTGTGTTCAGCGGCGTGACACTCGCGATATGACTGCGGATGGCCACACCAAGGGGAGCACTGTCAGAGACATACTCCTACAAGTCACGGGAGGAGCGCAATCCTTCAAGTACAACCTAAATGCTGGCCAGACGAGATAATCTGAGCCCTGTGAGGAGTAGTTATATGCAGGGCAACTTGCATGCGAGGGAACTTGCCTGCAAGGTAACTTGCATGCTAGCCAGCCTGCCGTTGTTGAGCCCGCCTTCTGCTGCCCACCTTGTGAATTATAGCGTTTTGCTGTGTAGCTGGCGGCGGGTTCACGCTTCGTCTCCGGCCCCCGACTCTAAAGGAGGTTGACCAAAGGCGAGAGGTAGCGAGCGTTTGTCCGCGGCCGTTTGTGTTCAAGCGGTCGCCCGCCAAGATATGGCTGTGCCTCGTCGCGAGGCACGCTATTTGCCATTGAGACCGAAAACCGAATCGCTTGACATGGTTCGTTGCTCCCGCGATTCTTTCCTTCTCTTGGGACTACCGCTACTACGGTGTGACAGAGTTGGATACGGGCTTCGCCTTAAGCGAAGCATCTGGTTGGGCCTCCCGACCAGCTTCAAATTTCAGCGCCCTTTTGGCGCGTTGCTGGGACGCTCCGGGGTCCCCGAACAGCGCTTGAATTTATAATATATCGTTGGTCTCCGAAGGAACTTTGCCTGGTTGCCGTACCCGCCGGATTTGTGATGGCCCCGTCGCCGCCCGTCGCCGCCTTTCGTTTGTGCCTGGTTGCCGGTTCCGCCGCTTTGCGGTGGCCCCGTCGCCGCCCGTCGCCGCCGTCGCCGCTGGGCATTGCGTTGCAGTGCTGCGCATCGTTTTGCATTGCTGTGCGTTGTGTTGCATTGTTGTGCATCGCTTTGCATTGTTTTGCAGTGCGCCGCCAAGCTTTGCAGTGCGTTGCATCGCTTCGCATTGTTTTGCATTGGTATACGTCGCTTTGCATTGCGTTGCATCACATCGATTGCACCGCATGGATTGCACCACTCAAAGTTCATCCGCAGAAATTGTAAGAGATCATTGTTTTGGGGTCCGCGCTGGCGAACATATACGTGGGTAGTCACAACCATTCTGGATCCTCGAGGGTCGAGGGCAAGACCTAGCAGGGACGAGGAAGAGGATCAGCGGAAACCTGCCGTGACGCCCGCAGGATTGCGGGACTGTGCCCGCTGTGTTGCGGCAGTTGATGCTCCTCGCCCCCAGCGACCATGCCGGACTGGAGCTCCTCCTTGGCCGCACGCGGGACCGGCTGACGAACGGAGAGCTGAACGGGTCGCTCTTCTTTCCTCCCCCTCGTCTTCCCCCTTCGTCGCTCCTCCTCCCCCATTGGTGCGTCGCTCCTCTTCCTCCTACTCCTCGTCGGTTCGTGTTGTTCCTCGGCGAATGCTGTTGGAGTTGTCCTCTTCATATCTCGTGCGCTGCTGGCCTGTTCTATCGTGTTGATGTTCACTACTTATGTGCTGGGCGTGTGTTCGGTATCTCCTTGGAAGGGTCTCGGTGCTCCCTGCAGTTGTTCAATATCCATATTGCCCCAGACTGGAGCGAAGGTGAAGCCAAGAGGATGTTTGAGCGCCCGCGTGGTGTTATCTTGTCTCCCTCCTCTGCCGCTACCCATGTCTTTGGAGACTCAACTTCCCAGTCTTTGGAGAAGCACGCCTGCATGCGCTGAGAGGTGAAGATGGACCGTCCATGAATCAACTCGCGTCGGCTTTCACCTCCAGTCTGCCACATCCTGGCGAACTTGTGCAATAGCATGACACACATCGTATTTTTCGTGAGCACGAGATTCCCCATGGCAGGCTAGACAAAAGTTACACTACCCTCAGTACCCAAGGAGTTTTTGACTGCTGCCCGCGTGCAGGTACTGCGTGTCCTATCACTGACTTAGCTGCGCCACCCGATCACACGCCTGTATATGCTGAACTATCTGATTGGTCCCCCGAAGGCCCCTGCAGGATCCCAACGTGGGTATCGAGGCATTGGAAATTTAAGGAGGTGGTTTCTGATTTCTTAGAAGATGCCGTGCTCTCAGAGGATGAGTTTACGAGGCTCGAGGAGATCAAGGAGGTCTTGAGGTATGGTTGTCGAGAAGTTCGCTCGCTTGTGTCTGAGAAAAGGGCAACGTCCCCTGAAGAAAAGGTTGTCTGCATGTTGCTTGTTCTTCGCGGAGCTCGTCTTGTTGACCCCCGTAAATCCCCCCGTGGGCTCAAAGGGTACTTCAAATTACGTGAGTGCATGGACCCCCTACGGAGACTGGAGCGACCGCTCTGGATTTGACGATATCCTAAGTCAGCACATGCTCGAGTGTCTTGCTGCAAAAGAAAAGCATGTGCTTGCTCGTGAAGCTCGTGACGCAAGTTTAGGAGACGCCAGAGCAGCAGCAGCACATATTGCCAGAATTCGAATAATGTCTCTCGCATGGCGCTCGACAGACAGGCACATCTTTTTGCAGAAGATTGTAGACTTGGATGGCATCCCGAGAAACGATCCCGATGAATGGGCTAAATTTCTTTGTGGCCATTGGGGGGGGGCGTTGTCAAAGTTGGTACCCCGAACCCCGAGGAGATGGAACAGTTTCTCGAGGTGGTGTCCCCTATTCTCGATGAGGAATACCAGTACCGTGCAGATAACGGGCGTTGCTACCTTTGGATTCTGCAGGAGCATTGGTTTCGCAGTTTTTCCAAGGCCAAGGTGGATTCAGCACCAGGCCCAGATGGCTTACCATGCTCTGCCTCGATTGCTGCTGGGGAGTGGGATGGGATTGTCTATACATATTAGATGTACACATTATGGAGGAGGGGTAGGCGCCTGAGAATTTTAACGGGTCCAGTGCTGCGCTCCTTGCCAAGGGCGACACGAATGACAATGCGAGTGTGGCATGGACCTTTGCGCTGACCTTTTCGCTGCCCTTGTCCACACCGACAATAAGCTGATCAGTTCGTTCATCGCAGTACCATTTGGTGCAGTTGCTGGTGACAAGGCTCACCCTTCCCAGCGGGGATTCCTGAAGGGCCGACAGCTGGCTGACAATGTTACCGAGATGGATGCCAACCATATGATCTGGCAAGGCATGTCTGGCCAAAAAAAGACGTGGTGCTGCGCTCTTCGATCTGAAGGCTGCTTTTCCGAGCATATACCAGCAGTTCAAATTTGGAGCATTACGTTTTCTAGGACTTCCTCGTTATGTCGCTCGTGCCATTGAGTTACCCTACCGCAACTGCAAGATGTATGTTGTAGCCGCTGGGTTAAACAAACCAATTATTATGTGTGAGCGTGGTGTTAAACACGGGTGCCGTCTGAGTGGAAGTATGTTTTGTTTGTGTTCCGACACGGTCATCAAACAATTATACGAACAATCGTACAATCTGCCAATCGTGCCCAGTGCATTCGCCGACGATTTAAGTGTCTGCAGCTCAGATCTTGTCTCTGCCCTACCGCTGCCCTGCAAGACGCTGTGTCCGACGGGGTTGGCCGCGGGCCTGATCCTCAACCTTCCGAAGTGCCAGCTTGTCTTTCCCGATCGAAGGACACTCGAAGAGGCTGGCACCCGATGTAGCGCAGCTGGGATTCGGATACGCCAATTTGCTATATCGTGTTGTGGGTGGTATCTGGGTGCGGGAGTGGGGATTGGGAGTCGTGATGGGAGCTGGGCCCCTGCTCTGACGAACTTGCGTTCTAGGGGCTTACGGGTGAAGAGTGTGACAAAGGGACTTCCGGTCAGCATTATGCGCGTCTTGTTGTATTCCACGTCGCACAATTTCATGCTCCACCCGCAAGAGCCCGTTGCGTGGAACAAGATGCCCGCCAAGTACTCACATGTGCCCCGGGACATGCATATCCCTTGACCGCGTTTTTTGCGCTTGACGAGGTTGGCCACGGAGTATATGCACGGCGGCATGACATCTTGGCGCTGGCAAGCATGATCAGAGCTGCGACCAGCAGCCAAATATTTCATCAGCATGATGACTGGATGAGGAGGGAGGCGGAGGAGCACACCATTCCTACTCTGTGGAGACGGCACCCAGTCGCCAATCATTCGTTTTCAGTTGCCACGAGCGAAGCGTACCACTCGTTCTACTCTGTGTACCAGCTCCTTGACAATACTCCAACATGGATATGCACGCCGTCATTTGCAAGACCCGGATTCGTGCGAATCCGCCCCCGAGTCACGAGTAAAGAAATGCATAGGTGAGCCTTCGGGCAGTATTATTGACCTATGCGTTATGCGTGTAAATATCAGTACGAAGTATTTGCCGACATATTGCATGGCTAGTCTAAATAAGACTATGTATAACGCTTGGGACACGTCCCGTCGGCATAGGTGCATCCCTCACGCGTATCACTTCGGCTGTGGGAAATCAGATGGGGACGATTTGCTCCACTATGATGTGTGTCTTGCCGGCTGCAATATCCTTAAAACCAAATTGGGATTTCTTTGATATTAATCTATGGTAGTGACTCTTTTTCATTTTTCCTCCCGCATGTTTTTCCCGCTGACATCGAAGCTCTGTTCAGCAATTGCTTGGCCCCCGATGCTATACACAATGCCTTCCAGGTATTGAGGGCCCGTGCCACGCCACCATATCCCGCTTATCTCCGCTCTCTCATCCATTCCCGACTGCGCACGGCGCCTCGGCGATCGCATCGTGCAGCTGGGCTGCTGCGTGGTCGGCCACAGGCGCCGCCCCGCTCCCGCCGCAGGCGCCGCCCGTGCCTGGTGGGTTGGAGGACGGAGCGGACCTCTCTCTCTCTCTCTCTCTCTCCCCCCTCTTCGGTGGGTGCGCCTCCTCCTCGTCCTCCTCCGCCTCCTCCGTCGCTTCTCCTCCTTTGCGGTCATCGGAACCCGGGAGACGTCTTGCCGCCAGGGGCCAGGTCTAGGGTCTAGGCCTTCTAGATGGGGTCGGAGTAGATGGGGTCGGAGGATCGCGCCACATCGCCGATGCATCGCCGATGCGGTTCGATGTGGGGCCCGATTTGCTTCGCGTCGACGTCGCCGATGCATCGCCGACGTCGGCGATGCATCGCCGGCGAATCGCCGACGCGTCGCCGACGCATCGCCGATGCATCGTCAACGCATCGGCAATGCGGCGCGATCTTCCGACCCCATCTAGGAGGCCTCTACCAGGTGAAGCGGCGGCCGCCACGGGGCATGGATGCCCCTTCTACGAAGGGAAACGCTCGAGCGAGTGCCAGCTCAGGTTCGACTCGAGCCGCGCGGCTCCTGCACTCTATAGCGCGGGTCCCGACGGCCTCGGCCGTGGACCGGTCAGGGGGGTTCTGAAAAGCACCAGAGCCCCCGACCCCAGGCCCACGACCGTTCCGCGAGGGGCCGGCGGCCTTTGGACGCCAGCGGCGGGGGGGCCAGAGCAGGCTGCTGCTCGAGCCCCAGTTTCAAAGCCGACCGGGCCTTCGATACCTCAGGGACACGGCTGTGGGCCTTGTGCACGCGGAGGCCCTTGCGAGGCAGGGGGGGTTGGTCCCCGCGCAAAATCTAAGCCGGCTGCCGATCACTGCCCGAGGAACACACACGAAGGCAATCCGACGTTAGAAGGTTCCGCCCCCTGTGCCCCCCTGTTTGCCCGACCTACCCGGACAAAAACGGGAAACGCAGTTTTTCCGAACTTGCGTTCGCACGCGCACATGGATCTCACACCCAGAAAAATTGCGCGCAAATGTGGTGCAGTTGCATAGAATCCTTAGATGCCTTGGCGGTTGTTGCTTGTACATTTGTCCACAAGGCTTGTCCGATAACGTATGGTTGAGCACGCCAAGAGCTTAGTGGTTCCCTGTGGTTGCTGTGGTTACTCTGGTGCGAGCGTGCGTGTATGCACGCGTGCCTGTGTATGTGCCTGTGTGAGCGGCTGTGTGCGTGTGTGCGCGCGTGTGTGCAGGGTTGTGGTATGGGAGCGACGGGAGGGGGGATGTACGGCGTGCGTGCGGGATGTGTAATGGGGGCGACGGGCGGGGGAGGATGTGCGGCGTGCGTGCGGGATGTGTAATGGGGGCGACGGGCGGGCGGGATGTACGGCGTGCGTGCGGGATGTGGGATGTGTTATGGGGGCGACGGGCGGGGGGGTTGTGCGGCGTGCGCGCGTGATGAAAAAGGAACAGATTGAGGAGGAGGAGGAGAAGAGGAGGAAAAGGAGGAAGAGGAGGGGGAGGAGGATGAGCAAAAGGAGGAGGAGGAGGAGGAGCAAGAGGAGGAGGAGGACGGGGAGGAGGATGAGCAAAAGGGGAAAGAGGAGGAGGAGGAGGAGGAGGTGGAGGAGGAGGAGGAGGAGGGGGGGAGGAGGAGACGAAAACGGAGGAGATGGAGGAGACTTCAGAGACGGAAGAGACCTCAGAGACGGTGAAGACCGCAAAGACGGAGGAGACCTCAGAAACGGAGGAGACCTCAGAAACCGAGGATACCTCAGAGATGGAAGAGACCTCAGACACGGAGGAGACGGGACCTCAGAGACGGAGGAGACCTCAGAGACGGAGGAGACTTCAGAGACGGAAGAGACCTCAGAGACCTCAGAGACGGAGGAGGCCTCAGAGACTTCAGAGACGGAGGAGACCTCAGAGACGGAGAAACCTCAGAGACGGAAGAGACGGATGAGACCTCAGACAAAAAGGAGGGGGAGAAGGAAGAGCATGAGCAGGAGGTGGAGGAAGAGGAGGAAGAGGAGGAGGAGGGGGGAGGAGGAAACGGAGACGGAGCAGATGTAGGAGACTTCAGAGACGGAAGAGACCTCAGAGACGGAGGAGGAGGAGGAGGACGACGAGGAGGAGGAGGAGGAGGACGACGGGGAAGAGGGGAAGGAGGAGGATGACGGCGGAGACGGAGGACACTTCAGACACGGAAAAGACCTCAGACACGGAGGAGACGGAGACCTTAGAGACGGAGGAGACGGAAGAGACGGAGGAGACAGGACCTCGAGCCAATATGTTGCGAATGCCGTTTTCCGAGGATGTCTCGAGCGAGAGCCTCATGTTTGACAAACGACGTCTTAACCACACGGCTTCAATATCTCAATGTTTCGAGGATGTCTCGAGCGAAACGGCAATTTCCAACGATTCGCTGAATTTCGTGAGCGAACTCAGTAGTTCATGTTTCGAGGATCTCTCGAACGAGATCCTCATGTTTTACAAAGAACGTCTTAACCACCCGGCTTCAACATCTCAATTGTCCGAGGATGTCTCGAGCGAAACGGCAAGCTCCAACGATTCGTTGAATTTCGCGAGCGAGCTCAGTTGTTCATTGTTCGAGGGTGTCTCGAGCGAGAGCTTCAGGTTTAACAAACGACGTCCTTACCTACCAGGACAAGAACGGGAAGCTCCGCTTCTCTGAGCTTGCGTTCGCACGCGCGCATGGACTCGCACCCAGAAACATTACGCGCAAGTGGGGTGCAGTTGCATAGACTCCCTAGATGCCCTGGTGGTTGCTGCTTCTAGCTTTGTCCTCAAAGCTTGTCAGATCACGTATGGTTGAGCACGCCAAGGGTTTAGTGGTTGCCTGTGGTTGCTGTGGTTACTCTGGTGCGAGCGTGCGTGTATGTACGCGTGCCTGTGTATGTGCCTGTGTGAGCGGCTGTGTGCGTGTGTGCGCGCGTGTGTGCAGGGTTGTGTTATGGGAGCGACGGGAGGGCGGGGTGTACAGCGTGCGTGCGGGATGTGTTATGGGGGCGACTGGCGGAAGAGATCTCAGAGACGGATGAGGAGGAGGAGGAGGAGGAGGAAGAGAAAGAGGAGGAGGAGGAGGGGGAGGACGAGGGGGAAGAGGAGAAGGAGGAGGATCACGGAGGAGACGGAGGAGACCTCAGAGACGGAAGAGACTTCAGAGAAGGAGGAGACCTCAGAGACGGAGGAGACGGAGACCTCAGAGACGGAGGAGACCTCAGAGACGGAGGAGACGGAAGAGACGGAGGAGACCGGACCTCGAGCTAAAATGTTGCAAATGCCGTTTTCCGAGGATGTCTCGAGCGAGAGCCTCATGTTTAACAAAAGTCGTCTTAACCACACGGCTTCAATATTTCAATGTTCCGAGGATATCTTGAGCGAAACGGCAATGTCCAACGATTCGCTGAATTTCGTGAGCGAACTCAGTAGCTCATGTTTCGAGGATGTCTCGAACGAGAGCCTCATGTTTAACAAAAAACGTCTTACCCACACGATTTCAACATCTCAACGTTTCGAGGATGTCTCGAGCGAAACGGCAAGCTCCAACGATTCGCTGAATTTCGTGAGCGAGCTCATATTTTTCATTTTTGGAGGGTGATTCGAGCGAGAGCTTAGCCTAATGTTTAACAAAAGACGTTTTAACCACACGGCTTCAACATCTCGATTGTTCGAGGATGTCTCGAGCGAAACGCCCATTTTGAGGGCAATCCGCCGAGCGACAAATCCCGTGTAATCCCGAGCCAGTATTCCCTCGCGAGTTTGTTTTTATTTGTTTTTAGAAAGCTTGGCCTAATACGCTCCCATCACCTTCTCGTTCCGAGAAGGCGCTTCCCACAATCCCACCGCACGAGGAGCCAACCAACAGCCAAGGAGCCCGCAAGGAGCCAACAGCCAAGTGTCTGGCACATTTGCCCTAAGGGTGGAACATCTTGAGGGGCTTATGATGCTGATGCTGATGCTGCTCATGATGATGACGAGGAGGAGGAGGAATATTTTGGGGGAGAGAAGGGGGAGGCTACTTCTTGTTTGTTCCATCCAGCTTTGAAGCCAGCGTCCTCCTTTTCACCCTCCTCAGCCTCGACAGGCCTCCCCTACACCTCATGTATTCATCTAGATTATCACCGTTCTCCCCCTTCACCTTACGGATGTCCTACTCATCCCCGTGCTCCCCCCTCATCGTCAACAGCATCACCATCGTCATCACAATCGTCATCGTCACCATCATCATCATCATCATCATCATCATCATCATCATCATCATCATCCTCATCCTCATCCTCATCCTCATCATCATCATCACCAGCATCATCATCACCAGCATCATCATCACCACCATCATCATCATCATCAGCATCATCATCATGATCGCCATTTCCGAGGACGTTATAGATCAAGCCGTATCGGCTCAGGGTGGTTTTCGCGACCCGCTCGGCCTGGCGCTCCCCCGACCCGCTCCATGGGTCCTCCTGCTCACGCAGATCGTGAGAGCCCCCACCGTTTGTTTGTCCCACCGTTTTCCCGCGGCCTTTTCGTTCCCTTCCTCTGAGGCCCCTGTTCATGCATGGCATTGACAGTGCTTGCGACCCTCGTGGGTCTTCGAGGTTGGCTGGCTGGTTTTCCGAGGTCTGCTTCGCCGCTGAAGGCTAGCATGTTTCGTGCTTGGACGTATTGTTGTTGTTGGCGAGTTCGTGGTCAGAGATGGCCCCACCAGGCTCGGTGGAATGTCTTGAGGAAACGGGCCTTTGCCTGCCTTCCTTTCCTGTCCTTGCTTTGGCTGCTGGTTCTCCTCTGTAGTCCCGCCGGCTCGTCCCGTCGCCGCCGTCGGTCTCGTCTCCTTCCTCGTCCTCGGATGTTTGCTCTCCGCGGTTCCCCTGGTCAGCTCCTCCTGCTGCTCTCTCCCCCACCGTTGGTTGTTGTCCCTTCTCTCTCCCCTTTCTGTTTCCTGCAGCCTGCTGTTCCCCATTCTTGCGCCCCTTCCCGTGCTCCTTCTGCTCGCTTGCGGCCGGCGGCGGAGAGGGAGACGGCCCGCCTCCCCTCTCGCGGCCCGCGCCCGCCCGCCGCCGCGCCGCCCCGTGCCGCGCCGCCGCCGCCGCCTGCCGCCCGCCGCCCCATGCCGCGCTGCACTGGAAGTTCGGATCTTTGTCCGATTCGTCGGTTCGTCGGCGGTCGGTCCCTGGGCACCGGCCAGCTGCCCCGTGCAACCAGTCACCCGTGCACGCGCTAGCAAGCGGCACGCGGTGCCTGGAGCGCTTTGGCTCCGAGCGCCTCTGGGCCCGCCCTCCCCGCGCCAGGTTCTGGACGAAGTTCGAGGCACCTGTGGCGCCCTGCGGCAACAGTCTGCTCTCGCCCTGTCTCCCCGCGCTAGGTTCCCGACGTCGTTCGAAGCACTTGTGTGCCTAGGCGTGTCTCTCTTTCTCTCTCTCTCTCTCTCTCTTTCTCTCTTTCTCTCTTTCTCTCTTTCTCTCTTGTGTCCCCGTTTTTGTGGGGCGTGCCTTGCTTTGTGCTTTTGCCTTGCTGCTGCGGTTGGGTTGGGCCCGTCGCCCGGCGGGGGTCGATGGTGGTTCGGACTCGCGTTCGAGGGAAATCCGCTCGAATCGCGATGGTCCGATTTCGATGGGAAAACGCGCCCCCCCAGGGACGATGGAGTTTTCGCGCAGAGAGAGAGTGCCCGCCGCTTCATCGTTGCTTCCCCTGCTTCTCTGCGTTGATTCCCTGTTCCTCTCATCGAGCGTGTCTGGCCCGCTGACGTGAATTGTGATGTTAAAAGAGAGTGCGCGCTGCGGTGGACAAAAAACACCATCGTCATAATCAGTTGCGTCAGCACCATCGCCATCATCACCACTACCAACGCCGCCGCCATCACCACTACCACCGCCGCCGCCATCGCCATCACCACCACCACCATTACCACCCCCGCCTTCGGACACCCGCGGGCCCCTCCCGCCCACGGAGTTCGCGCCCAATTACAGAAGGCCCCCGGGGGGGAGGGGAACAGCAGGAGCAGAACCAGGAACGAGGACTGGGAGTAGGAGAAGGGAAAGGAATGGGAAGAGGAGGAGAAGGATGATAAGGATGAGGATGAGGATCAGGATCAGGATGATGATGATGAGGATGCTGGTGATGATGATGGTGATGATGATGATGATGATGATGATGATGATGACGAGGGGGAGGAGGAAGAGGAATACGAAGAGAATACGAGGAGGAGGATGATAACGCAGACGAGGACGAGGAGGAGGAGGAGGAGGAAGGGGAAGAGGGAAAAAGGAAAACGAACACGATCAGGGGCAGGGTGAGGGGGAGAAAGAGGAGGTGGAAGAGGAGGAGGACGAGGGGGAGGAACACGTTGACAACGACAACGGCGACGGGACCACGAGGAAACAGTCCATGACCTGATGCTGGTGGACCGTGCCATCCGCTCGCCTCCGACCCCCCCCATTCCGGCCGCCTTTCCCCCGCATGCTTTCCCGCCAGCCCATCCCCCTCTCCATTCCACTGTGTTGGAGGGCGCCGTGGCGGGTATTCTGCTCATGTTTCGGCGGGCGCCCTGGCAGTATCCTGCGACATGGCCTTCTGGAGATGTCCTGGGGGGGGCGTCCTTGAGAGCGTGCTGGTGGATGTCCTGGGGGCGTCATGGGGGGTGTCTTGGAAAAGCGCAATGGAAAGTTTCCAGGAGGGCGTTATGGACCTCTGGAGTGTCCTGGAACGTGTCCTGGGCGTGTCCTGGACGGTGTCCTGGACGGTGTGCGGTCTTAGGCTTGCGACCTGAGGTTGGTTTTTGATTGGAGGCGGCCTTTTTCCAAGGGTTCAGCCCGAACGTCACCCGAGATCAGCCAGGCGATGGGTTTTGGTAATTATGTTCCCCCGTGGTGGCCGTCGACCACGCAAGCACGCGTGACTCTTTCCGGCAACTGTTAGGGCAAGTGGGCCTGACGATGCCTGGTTGCCCTGCGCGCGTAGTTGCACGTAGCACCGCGCAGTTGCGGATAAGAGTGTGGGGGCGGCGGGGACGTCGCCAGTTTGCGAGGGTCCGAAGAAGCCCGTCGCAAGCGTTTAATTTTCATGATGCCACCAGCCCGCCGCGGGGGGCGATTTTTTTATTAAAGTAGCTAAGGCGGGTGAGTCGCGGGGTGGGTCGCGGGGAGGTCGCGGGCGGGGCGTGGGGGGGGTCGCGGGGGGGTCGCGGGGGGTCGCGGGGTGAGTCGCGGGGTGGGTCGCGGGGTGGGTGGCGGGGTGGGTCGCGGGGAAGGTCGCGGGGTGGGTCGCGGGTGGGTCGCGGGGTGGGTGGCGGGATGGGTGGCGGGGTGGGTCGCGGGTGGGTCGCGGGTGGGTCGCGGGTGGGGTCGCGGGGTGGGTCGCGGAGTGGGTCGTGGGTCGGTCGCGAGTGGGTCGCGGAGTGGGTCGTGGGGTGGTTCGCGGGGTGGGTCGCGGGCGGGGCGTTGGGGGGGTCGCGGGGTGAGTCGAGGGGTGGGTCGCGGGGTGGGTCGCGAGTGGGGTACGGGTGGGTCGCGGGTGGGTCGCGGGCCGGGTCGCGGGCCGGGTCGCTGGGTGGGTCGCGGGGGGGGGCGACGCAAGAGCGAATGACCGTTCGACCCCCGCTTTGATTACCCGGTATGATTACCCTTGGCAAGCGTGTTCCTTGTCATGTTGTGCGGGATGCAATGGGCCATTGCCATCGCTATGGGGACATCGCCCTCTGCCATCGTGGCCGTCGGGAAGGAGTACCAATTAGCCGAGGCGGATGGACAAAAGGCAACAAAGCCTGGCGAAGGACCCAACCATATGCAGTTGTGAGCACGATCGATGTGTGTAACGCATTCGGAGGAACTCCTTTTAGGGCCACGACGCGTGTGATGTGTGTGCCAAAAATTGCGCGGTGGGCGCATGCGACAGCAGCCATTGGGGCCGGAGGTGAAATTTCGTATGGGACACGAAACGTGTGAGGGCGTGCCGAAATAGGTGCAGTGGGCGCATGCGAACGTAGCCACTGGGGCCGCCGGTGGGTAATTAGCCACCGTGCGGATTGCGCCACTAGGACCTTAGGTGGAACTCCCTGTGGGGCCACGAAACGCCTGCACGCGTGACATTCAAAACGTATACACCAAGCCCTCGACACCCGCCCCTTTCGTCTTCGATCGTGCCCCCCAAGAGCAGATCTTCTTTACCCGCGGCGTGTCATTACTGCAGGCCTTAAGGCACGGGAAGAGCGGACGGATGGAAAATGGGAGGGCGAAGGGTGAAACATCGGTTTCGCAGGAAGGGGGCTCGGAGCAGGAAACACGTGGCAGAACCAGACGGGCAGATCGGGCGGGTAGCCCCTAACGGGCGGGTCGGGAATGCGAACCCGAGCGGCCATGTAGAGCAGGCGGGTTGTTGAAGCGTGAATATTGCAAGAACCGCGAGGAGGTCTCGATCGATAGCGCGATTCCCAAGTGAATCGCGAGAAAAACCAGGGCGGGAGCGCGATTCCTGAGCGTCGAGGGCGCGGCGCTGGAATAAATTGCGTGAAGTCCCACGCGAGAGCGCGATTCCTGCATACATTGTGAGGATGTCCCACGCGAGAGCGCGATTTTGAAATACACTGTGAGGAAGTATCAGGCGGGAGTCGCTGTTGTTGTAATTCTGCTATCTCGCTACCCCCGTGACTGGGGTATGGAGTCGGGAAGGATTTGTTTTGCCCCAAACCCAAGGCGGGGTCTCCTGCGTTGGCAACATATGCCTCTTGTTGGGCGCCTCATGGAGCTGCACGCCTGGCCGGGTCCGCGGTGACCCAGGGACGGTCACCAGGGGCACTGGCCAGGCACAGCCACCTCGAAGGTAAGCGGATTGCAGCACGCATTGGAAACATGGGTGCGGGGGGGCGGAGCGCTAGACCCCGACCGTTGGAGCAAGGCGCCTGCGCGCGAGCTGAATCCAGCAGATCGTACACGGAACGAACGAGGAAGCAGTCCCCTAAGAAAGGACGCCCTCTGCTTACTATATAGCTACCCCCGTGGCTGGGGGATGGAGTCGGGAAGTTATCGTTTTGCCTCTAAGCCCAAGGCGGGGTCTCCTGTGCTGGCAATGTATGCCTCCGTGTGGGGTGCAGGCCGGCCTGGCCAGGTCCACGGTGACCCACGAACGGTCACCAGGAGCACTGGCCAGGCGCAGCCTCGAGGAGGCAAGTTTTTACAAGCTCCCAATGAGGCGCCTCTACGGGCATTCGTGAAACGCGCGCCTGGCGATGAGTGATGGCTTGGGCCGCCACGCCGCTTGAAGTTGTAGACACGGTGCGTAGCAGCTGATCGCACCGTTCCGAGTCTGAGAAGCGGGCGTAAAAAGGCTCGCATCGTTTCCAGGTTTGACCAGCCGCCGTGAGCTTGCACCAAGTGTGCTGGCACGCAGCACGCGGTCTGGCACCAGTGGGGACCGCCTTTGCGCAGTGAGTTCGTTCCCACTGCAGCAATCTGAAAGAACTTCGTGCGATTTTGAAGGGGAATACAGCAATTCATGTGGCGAGGTTCCACCAAATGAGTTGTGCAAAACATGGGAGTATTTGGGTTGGACCCCCAGCGCGAATCCCGCTGCACCAGCCTTTCCCGCACTCGGGGTGTCGACCATCCTTGGGATGTGGCGCTAGACCCCGACCCTTGGAGCAGGGCGCCTGCGCGCGAGCTGAAGCCAGCAAAACGCACGGGGAACGAATGAGGAAGACGAACCGAGACCCGCGACCCCGCACAAGCCCCGTTCCCGAGTGCACAGCCCTCCCAAAAAGGGCGCCACCAGGGGCCAAGGGCACAGTTTGGTGACACCTCACGTTCCCTTGTAAAAAAAGCAGGGTGCGAGCCCCGGGAAAAACACTTTAACAAGCAATGGTTACTGGAGAGGCGGGATCAGCACTAATCATCCATTCGCAAAGAGAAACCAACAATAACAATATCAGCAGCAACAACAACACCGTCAACAACAATCAGTTTAATATTGTTCGCTCCCTTACGCGCGCTTGTCAATCAACAGTCCCAAGCCGTGGATACCCGCCCTCGTCGTCTTCGAGCGTGCCCCCATTAGGGGTATATCTCTCTTACCTGCTATGTGTATTTCGCGCAGCCCCTAGGGCAGGGGAAGAGAGGACGGATGGAAGGAAGGGGCCGGAAGGGGGCTAGGATCATAAACGCATGGCAGAACCAGACGGTCAGATCGGGCGGGTAGACCTTAACGGGCGGGTCGGGAACGCGGGCCCAGGTGGCCAGATCAAGCAGGCGTGTTGGTGAAGCGTGCGTTCGGCCTGAATCGTTGGGAAGTCTCGAGCGATAGCGCGACCCTTTTTTAATAAATTGTCAGATTCCTGCATACATAGTGAGGAAGTCCCACGCGAGAGCGCGATTAGGAAGTAAGTTGGCGGATGGTGTTGTTGCACACCGGGTGCCAACAGCCCAGTTGTGTCACACCCGGGCTCTTTTTTGTGAAAAACAGTGTGAAAAACCCGGGAAAAGCACTTCCATTGAAACAAATCATTTTCGAAAACAGAGTTCAACAACAAACACAACAACAGCAACAACAATCATTTCAATGATGTTCGCTCTTGATTGCTCGCGTGCCATTCAAACCGTATACCCCAAACCCTCGATGCCCGCCCTCTTCGTCTTCGATCGTGGCCCTTTAGGGGTACATCTTTCTTATATGCTACGCATATTTCGTGCAGCCCCTAAGGCAGGGGAGAAGAGGACGGATGGAAAGAAAGGACAATGGGGGATGGAGGAGGATGAAACACGAGCGAGAGAGAGAGAGAGAGAATAGCAGGAGGGGGGGCTGGGAGCAGATTGCACATGGCAGAACCAGACGAGAATGCCGGGCGGGTAGACCCCTAACGGGCTTTTCGGGAAGGCGGGCCCAGGCGGCCAGATCGAGCAAGCGGGTTCGTGGAGCGTGCGTCCGGCCTGAATCGCGGGGAAGTCTCGAGCGTTAGCGCGATTTTGGGGTAAATCTTCAGGAAATTCACAGCGTGAGCGTGATTCTTGAATGTCTAGGGCGCGGCGTCTGAGTAAATTTCGAGGGAGTCTCACGCGAGATCGCGATTTATGTATCGCGAGAGCGCGATTCGGGAATATATTGTGAGGGAGTATGAGGCGGGAGCCGTTGTTTTTGTTGTTGTTGTTGTTGTTGTTGTTGTTGTTGTTGTTGTTGTTGCTGTTGCTGTTGCTGTTGCTGTTGCTGTTGCTGTTGCTGTTGCTGTTGCTGTTGCTGTTGCTGTTGTTGTTGGGGGGCAACACGCAATCCTGAGACTCAAGATTTTCCCCAGAGGGGGATCAACAACAGCTGCTCCCAACTATTGAGAGCCAACAGCGTATCTTATCTGCTTGCGTGCCACTCAACACGTATATCCCAAACCGTCGATACCCGCCCTCCTCGTTTTTTGCTCGTGCCCCCATTGGGGGTATATCTCTTTTTTACCTGCAGCGTGTATCTAGGAGCAGGAAGCACGTGGCAGAACCACACGTGCAGATCGGGCGGGTAGACCCTAACAGGCGGGTCGGGAAGGAGGGGCCCAGGCGGCCAAAATCGAGCAGGCGGGTTGGTGAAGCGTGCGTCCTGCTGACTCGCGGGGGAGTCTCGAGCGATAGCGCGATTCCTAAATATATCGTCAGGAAATCCGCAGCGAGAGCGTGATTCCTGAGTGTCGAGGGCGCGGCGTCTGAGTAAATTGCGGGAAAGGCCCACGCGAGAGCGCCATTCTTCTTTAAATTGTGAGGAATTCCCGCGCGAGAGCGCGATCTGAAAGTAGATTGCGAGGAATAATTAGGTGTGAGCCGTTGTTGGTGTAGTCAGGGACCCAACAACGCAGTTTGGTGACCCTTTGGTGTCACTTGTAAAAGAGCAGGGTGCGAGTCCCTCGAGAAGCACTTTCATTCAAACATTACAATGGCCACAAGGCAGGGGAAATCACAACTCAACAGCAGCAACAACAACAACAACCGCAGCAGCAACACCACCAACAACACCAACACCACCACCACCACCACCACCACCAACAACAACAGCCATATGTATACACACATGTCGATCACCACGATAAGAGGGAGACATGAATAGCGAGAGAGTGGGGTAAGTGCAACGCATGCCGCAGGATGGGAGCAGGAGGCAACGGGTTCTCCTCGGTTCCAGGCGCGTCGGGAGCGATTCCAAGGAGGTTTTATTTAGAGAGGGGCCACGAGTCACGAGTCTTTGATGTGTTCAGCGGAGTTATTCTTGGGGGGCTCAGGAGGGGGGAGGCGAGGGAGGTGAGGGGTTGGGGGTGGCTGCGCGATGTGCTGAGGAGGGCGAGCGCTTGCCAGCCTGTCGACCTCGCGTCACCCCGCCTCCCAGCTTCCGTTGCCCCCCTGTGGCTTCAGTGCCGTGCTCTCTCCTCCTCCACCTTCTCACCCCACCCCCCCCCTCTCCCCCGGCTCCCTCGTCCTTCCCTCGGACCGTTTTGGATTTCAGGCGCCGGTCGGACTGAGGATTTTTCTTTCGCGGACATGTGTTCCCCATGGACGGCGACACATTCAGGAAGCTCGTGCCAAGATGATTCCATGCAGGTTCCCATATATCCGAAGTCGCGATTATTTTGTGACGTGAGTCCCATACCTCTCCATCCCCTTCCCTAGGACAAGCGATCCTCCGTCGTTATTTGACGCTCCTGGGTCCCGAAATTGGCCACCCGATGTGCAGCATGTGGGAAGCAGCCGTCTCGATTTCTCGCCACTACGGAGGTCTGTTCTGTATCGGGAGTCCACCCTGTGTGCGGGATTGGTGTTTCGGAGGCCCCGGAGCCACATGTGACGAATCGTCACGCGCGTCTCGGACGACCTGGACACGACGAGCGGGTTTGTGTGTGTGGGTGCGTTTGATCTCGCAGCTACTTGCGACGCAGCGGCGGGACACATTGGATGTGAGATCAATCATGTCCGTGGGCGCCGAAGAGGGGCGAACTGAGGAAGCGTGGACATCATGGCCGAGACATGAAAATATCCCTGATTTCATGTTCCCCTTTTCTTCTGACAATGCATTCCCCGCCCCCCCCCCCTCGCCCCTGCCCCCCCCCACCCCTCGGGCCATGATGCGCTGCCCCACCCTCTTTCTGGGCCCCCTTTGGTCGTCGCGCCGGGCATGTGGGAGAGAGCGGGATGAGGCGGAAGAGCCGGCGGAGGCGGCGGTGAAAGGAGGGGGGTCGGCTGCTCAAAAGAGGGGGTCCCGAGGGATGGGGTCCTGAGGACGGGCAGCGGTCCCAAGGTTGGATTCGCATCGGTTGAGGCACCTCGCCCTTAGGGCCCCCTCCCTCGGGAGCCCATCCCAGAGCCGCCAAGGGAGGGCGAGGCGCGAAGCGGCCCCCGAGGTCGGTCGACGATCTGGCCGAGCTGGTATTTGCGCTGCCGCGGCCTCGGTCTCTTGCCTCGAGGGGCCTCCCGAGCTCGCAAGGGGGAGGGAGGGGACAGCTCTACGGGCTCTCCGTGGTCCTCCTCGACCCTCCTCGATCATCGATCCTCCTCGGATCTCGATGGTCGTGGATCCTCCTCGACCCTCGATCCTCCTCGATCCTAGACCCTCCTCGACGCTCGATGTTTCCGAGGGGTTCCAGGTGCGGGAGTGGGAGGGGCGGGAGGAGGGAGAGGGGTTGGGGGCGAATTGGATTCGGAGAGGGCATGGGGGGGGGGACGAGAAAGCGGAGCGGATGTCTGCATCCCGAGGTCATCTCGATATTGGCATTACGCTTTTGCAACAGCCAGTTTGAGTGGAAATGCTAATTGCAGCACCACGGCGTCCTCAAAATGAATAATTCTTTCTACGGTTCTCCGTTGCCGCTGCGGTCCTGGTCCCTGGTGGCTTCAAACGCCCTTGTCCTCAGTTCGGTTTATGTGCACCGTGTTCGTCCTGACCTCATCATGAGCTGGCATGTGTTCGCGCCAGTCTTTCACCGTAGAACTGCAAGGGATGGCCCTAGCCCAAGGTGATCCCTGGTTTCCCCGGGAGCTCACGAAGCCCAGCGGAAGTTAGCGGAAGTAGAGCAACGGTGCAAGACCAGACGTGAACATCAAGGCGACCAGGTGTTTCGAGGTGAGGGTAACGTCCGGGGTCGAGGGAGAGGCAGTGGAGGAGTCCAAATGTACATTCGCAGATATGTCTCACCCGTCGTTGATGCAGGCACTCTACACTCAAAGAGAGCGGAGGGTTGAAATCGATCAGTGTGATCTTGGAGGACGGCACGTCCCCCATGTCCAAGACGGCAAAGGAGCTCGAGAGCATGATCTTCAAAGGAGGAGGAGGAGGAAGAGGAGGAGGAGGAGGAGGAGGAGGAAGAGATGAAAAAGGTGAAGCTCAACAAGAAGCAGTGAGCCCCTACACAGTTGAGAGTAGTGACAGTGGTCTCCTGAGCGCCCCGAGTGTCCCCAGTGACACAATCCAGTCATAGTTCGACTTAGGCTTAGAGCTTTTCCCGAGCACTCCATGAGTTTTCGGCCTGTTCTTTGGGGACGAGGGCCCGCGAGGCTCCAGAAGGCCTCGGTGCGGCTACCCTCGTTGTGCCATCCCCTCAGAGGAGGGGGTGCTCGAGGGTAGGGCTGTGTGGCTGTTTTTTTTTCCCAGCGTTTTCGCACCCCCGGCTCTGCACCCCTCTTCGGGCCCCAGCTCCTCACGGGATCTTTGAGATTGATGCTGTGCCGAGACCTCGGTAGGTTTTGTGTGAGCCCGTCGCAAGACATCCGAGTGACATTTAGAGGCTGTAGCGTGGGGAGAAACAAGGAAGTAGAGCGGCGGCTGCTCCGCCTCCGGAAGAGCTTGGCGGAAGGCGGCAGGAGCAGACACGAAATGCCCGCTCTGTGTGGGTGCGGGGCGTTTGGATTCGGCCAGAGGGCACGAACAGTTGGGGGCACGTTGGGCCAGGATCTCTGCTACAGTGGGGTCCCATGCCAAGATACACCCTGCCTGCCTCCAGGGTGCCCTGGGTTTCTTGGGGTTCGATGGTTTCGCTGTGGAAAGCGCGACGTTCCCACGCCAAACATCGATGGGCGTCCTGGGGTCTCAGGTTTGGGTTTCTTGTGGAAGCTTTCCTGTGGTCGGGCCCCCACTGCAACCTTCGAGCCGCGGGATTCCTGGCGAAGGCCAGGTCTCCAGCGGCGCTCCTCGGCGGCCGCGGTCTCCTCGAAGAGCTCCTCGGCGAGGAGCGGCCCACGCAACGACAGCACCCGATTCCAGATCTCTATGCCCCCCCAGACTCTGAGGCGCCGCCAGCGCCCTCGGCACTCTATGAGACAGCAGGGGCTTCATGTCGGCATAATTTCTCCACTCCTGTGCAGCCAGCGCGCGTTTCACGCTATGTGGCAACTTCACTTCTTGATCTTCCAGCCCGCGTGCCGGTCGGCGTGTGCGTTTTATGTCGGTCGGCCTGGCACGGGCGCTGGCTGGCCGAGGGTGGTGGCGTTGGCGGGGCGGGCTTGTGCGCGGTGGCGGGAGCGTGGGGGGGGGGTTATAACAAACATCGGCCCTGTGGGTTTTTCCTCTCTGGGTCCATGTCGCCCCAGAAAGCACCCGGTCCCACTTCTCCGACTCTTCCATGATGGCCAGTTCCTTGTCTTTGTCCTTCACGGTGCGGAGCTCCCCGAGCAGCTCGTCGTACGTCTCCACGCCCTTCTGCCGTGCCTTCAGTTGGATCGGCTTCCTGGCCACGAACTTTGTGAGCGGCTCGAGCACCTCCACCAAGTCGTTGCGAGCCAGAGTGCGCGCAACCTCGCGGCTCATGCCCGAGAACTCGGCATGACCATTCTCGAAGGCAGCCTTGAATTTCACGTTCCGCTCACGTGAACACGCCGGTGTCGCCAGGGCCTCCAGAATGTGTGCTTTCGACTCAATCTCGGAGTACTTGAACTCCTTCGCCAGGCACTCCACGCACGTGTAGACCTGCTTGAAGGAGTCGACCTTGTCCGTCATGGTCTCCGGGTAGTGCTCCCACACTTTTTCTCGCTTCCCATCTTCTTCCACTTTACCACCGTGTCGCAACTGTTGCACTACACCATAGGCCATGTTTGTGCTGTCCCCCCATCATCGCCTGCAGCTCTGGAACCAGGTACTGCAAGCGGGTTGATTCATTGGCGTTGCTGGCGCCGCTTGCCATGGCCGAGAGGTCAAGGGCCACACAGCTTCAGCCACACACGGATAAAATTGGCCTGGCGTGTTAGGACCGTCGTTATATGCACCGCATTCGGAGGAGCTCCCCTATAAGGCCACGAAACGTGTGAGGGGTGAGCCAAAAATTGTCCAGCGGGCGCATGCGAGAGCAGCCACTTGGGCCGTCGGTGGATGTCCCTATGGGGTGGCCAACCACGATCGCAGCAGATGGACGCGACTGAGTGCAAGTTGGGACCCATGTACACACGACCTACGCCCAGCCTTTCGCCGACATGGCGGGCAAAAGAAGCTCTGGCATGATGACATTGTATCTTATCTACATGACGCGGTCGACACCGACAACGATTCCAAATGGTGGGTGTTGGCCCAGAACCTACCATGGTGGAAGACTCGTGAAGAAGGCTTCTTGGACTACATGCGTCGCTTCCTCCACTCCGGCAACTACAACGAATGAGCCTCCTGGCGCTCCGGCGCCCCCGCCGGGCTCTCATAGGGCCGTCCTTCCGGGACGTTTCCCGGCGCTCTGCTCTGCTCTGCCCTATGGGGCCACGAAACGCGTGCGGGGTGTGCCGAAATCGGTGCGGTGGGCGCATGCGAACGCAGGCACAGGCGCCTTCGGTGGAGCTCCCGAACGGGCCACGAAACGCGTGAAGGGCGTGAGGGATGTGCGTGGGTGACGCATGCGGGCGGTGGCAGCGGGGCCTTCGCTGGAGCTCCCTATGGGGCCACGAAACGTGTGAAGGGTGTGACGACATTGGTGTGGGTGACGCATGAGGGCGGTGGCACTGGGGCCTTCGGTGAAGCCCCTTTGGGGCCACGACACGCGTGCGGGGTGTGCTGGAAGGGGCGTGGGTGACGCATGCGGGCGGTGGCACTGTGGCCTTCGATGGAGTTCCCTATGGGGCACGAAACGTGGGAGGACTGTGCCGACATTGGCGTGGGTGACGTATGCGGGCGGTTGCACCAGGGCCTTCGGTGGAGCTCCTTACGGGGCCACGAAACGAGTGATGGGTTGTGTGGGAAAGCGCGTGGGTGACGCATGCGGGCGGTGGCATGGGGGCCTTCTTTGGAGCTCCCTATGGGGCCGCGAAACGTGTGAGGGGTGTGACGAAATTGGTGCGGGTGACGCATGCGGGCGGTGGCATAGCGGGCTTCGGTGGAGCTCACTATGGGGCCACGAAACGCTTGAGGGGTGTGCCAAAACGGGCGTGGGTGACGCGTGCGGGCGGTGGCACTGCGGCCTTCGTTGCAGCTCCCCATGGGGCAACGAAGCGTGTGAGGGGCGTGACGACATTGGTGTGGGTGACGCATGCGGGCGGTGGCACTGGGGCCTTCGGTGGAGCTCCCTATGGGGCCATGACACGTATGAATGGTGTGTTCCCTATGGGGCCACGACACGTGTGAGGAGTGTACCGAAATGTGTGCGGGTGACTCATGCGGGCGGTGGCACTGCGGCCTTCGGTGGAGCTCACTATGGGGCCACGATTCGTGTGAGGGGTATGCCGAAATAGGTGTGGGTGACGCATGCGGGCGGTGGCACTGCGGCCTTCGGTGGAGCTCCCTATGGGGCCATGCCCCCGGCGATTCTGCGTTCCCGAGTCCCCCGAAGCCAGCGCCGAAGAGCGCGCCAGCGATGCCGCCGCCATCGCTGACGCCACAGCCCCGCCCGCCAGCCAATCCACCGCCCAACGACGTCCTGCTCGCGCGCGCAGAGGAGGGCCATGGGCCCAAGACTGCCCCCATGTCTCAAGCAGACCTGTTGGACGCGCTAAGGCATGCAGCGGCACCGCCCACGGCATCGCAGGTGGCGCAGGAGGTCGCGCAGAGGTGCAGAAAACGGGCGACCCAGCAACAGCCGCAGCAGCCAGCGATCGTGATGCCGCAGTTGCGTTCGTGGCAGTCGCGGCGCAAGGCGCAGACCCCGTTCAATTCGGAGTTATTTTTGTTCAAGCAAAAACCGCCCTTACGGTTTGCCTGCGGCCGCGCACGGTGAAATATTCGTCAGTTCGGATTGGTTCAAGCGCGTGAAATGTTAGTTTCGAGCCGCATGGTGAGCCACGTTGGTGGAGATGGACAGGGAAACAAAGGAGGACATTGTGCGCCCACAACTGGAATCCCGTTTGGCCAGTATGCCCTCAGACCTTCCGACCGTTGAGCCATTTGTTTGAGCCGTTGTTGTTAGCTTCAGTGCAGCTCCCTATGAACATCCTGATTGTCTCTGCGCCCTTACCCTGCGCCCCCCTTCAGTGTGTCGCCCTTACCCTGCGCTCCCTTCGGAACATTGAGGTCCGAGTTGAAGACGCCGGACAGGAACGTGATCGTGGCAGACATACTGAGGAACGCCGCGCCTTCCGGATGTTGCCACAAGCCGCGTCCGAACGGCGTTTGTTCGCGGCGCGCACGTCGGGAACCTCCCGCCCACGTTCTTTTCTTCCCTGTTTTGTTCGTTATTATGTTCGGGTTCCTGCATTTCTTGTTTTTTCTTCGTCTCCCCCTGGTCCTGCTCCACGCAGTCCTTGTCATGTTGCTCCCTTTGCCCCCGTTTGTCCTCATTCATGTCCTTTTCTCCTGCTACTTCTTCGCCACCTCTTTCGTCTTCATCCTGCTCCTGCGCATTGTCGTTTGCTCCTGCTGCTCTTCCTCGCGAAGTGTCAGCTCAACGCCAGTACCGATCATGAATCATATGTATATTGGGACGGGCCTTGGTCTGTATCCTCACCCGTCTCGCCATTCTCCCCTTCGTCCATTTGTTCCCCGTGCTCCTCCTCCTCCTCCTCGTCCCTTCCTCTCCATTCTCCCCCTGTCTTCACACCCCCTTCTCCTCTGCCCTTCCGTCTTCCGCTTTCCCTCCTTCCCCGTCTCCCCACTATCGTTTTGTAAGTTTTCCTTCGTCCTCCACAAAGGTTTCATCCGAGTCTCAGCATGGGCAGGGGCCTCCATCGACATTCATGGGGAACCAAAGCAAACACCAGCCAGGTGCGCAACACCCGCGTGGTGCGCCGCGCGTGCAAGGACATTCCCATCAGCCCCGCCCATTAACATTGCAACGTAATCGTGGGCCCTCCCCGCGCTTGATCAAAGTGTTGACGCAAAGTATACTTTGCATTATGTGTTGAGAGGGGTGGTGGGCCTACGCCATCAGACAAGATGCCGACCCGCCCTTCGTCCCTCATAACAACCATGCAAATTGCTCCCACTGATCATTTAGATGATGTTGCAAAGAGTCTGTTGTATGGTTTTGTTGAAAAACATGGTGGGGGCGTTGTCATGGTTCTGGGTTTGCCTCAGGTCAGATGGGGAGGGCGCCCCTTTCCAAAGAGGACGAGAGTTGGACGAGAAAATGCGTTGGGCCATCTCAGCCCAGAGGGCTGGTGGGATTGTTGTGACATCCCAGCGGGTCAGAGCCCTGGGCACGAGGTGGGATCCACCAGCCATCCCCAGCTTCGCAAACTGGTACTGCGACATCTGGTAAGCCCGACCTCTGACAACTCGATCGTTTCGAGTTTCCAGTCCCAGGAACTCTCCAAACCTGGATTTTCATTTAGAGTCGCGGTTTGACGGTCCAGGGCGACCTACGAAGGCACGGCCGCGAGACGTCAAAACACGTAAACCAAATTCAGCGCGAGTTATCCAAGTCGCCAGTTGTCGGTGTGATATTGTGTCTGTTTTGTTTATCCCTGGTCCTCGCATACGAAGCCGTTGTTTTGAAAGGTAGAACTGTTGCCTGTCAGCAGTGTCGGGAAGACCGCCTCCCTCCAGTTCCGTCACGTGCCCCCCGTCTGTTCAGGGGTTTGTTTTCATTGCATTTCGTTATTGGAGGAGGAGGACCTATATCTTTTGGGCGATCCAGCAAAATCGCGCCAGAGTTGATGTTACCATTCTCGGCGTCCCGATGCAGTTTCTGGCTGTCAATAAGTGACCCGATCTGAAAATCACATCCCGAGGAAGGGGGTTGAGAGCTCGAGGGGTCAGCGATTCGAACAGATCGAGTCGTATGACGCCTGGGTTTGCAGCAGGAGTGGCCGTCTTGGGATTGGGAGTACGTTTGAGCAGACCTGGCCACCGTTCGAGGTTCTGAGAGCAGGCTGAGCAGTGGAAGCACTGGGATCGGTCCGGCAGAGGAGCAGTAGCAGGAGACTCGAGGAGGGCCTGCTGGAGGAACATGAGAGTGAGAGGAGGAGAGGGGAGGAGAGGGGCGCATGTGGGGTCAGAGCAGGGCATCAGATCACGGTCATTGCTAACAGGAGTACGGCAGGTTCGCGTCGTGTCGACGCGGCGGCGACCCCGCCGCTGGCGTTCATGCTTGAACGCCGCCAGTTGCCCAGAAGCAGCCGATATGTAGCGATCTGGCGATCGAGAAGCCGCTGATCGTTCGATGAAGGCTGAACGCTCTACGCGGCGTCAAAAACCAGCGCCGGGGTCGCCACGATACGAAATTGCAGTAGGTGCATCAGGGGCAACGATAGAGGGGGATAGGCATAGGGGGGGATGCATCGACCCCCAATCGCCCATTGATCGCCGACAGGGGCCCGATAGCCCCAACCTGCCCGGTAAGGTGCGGATCCACTATCGGAGGCCTATCGCCGATCCATCGGCGATGTATCGCCGATTCCAGGTCGATGCATCCCCTCCTATGCCAGTCCCCCCCCTATCGTTGCCCCTCAGTGAGTCGAGACGAGGGGGTTCCAGCCCGCTTCGTCCGCGTCCTCCTTGCCTGTCTTTCCTGCTCCCGTCGTCTGCGCACCTTGTCCAGGGAAGTGGGCGAGATCGCGATGCAGCACGCGGACCAGCTAAGTCCATCGAGCTTGCCGCGCCTGGCGTACGGATTCATGTGCTGCGGCATCAGGACCGTTGGGCGTGGGCGAGGGCGAAGCGGCTGCTGCTGGGAAGCTGACGGTGAATGAGCGCATAACAGGTTTCCCCCCTCGTCAGCGCTGGCAAGTTGGCACGGGCGGAGGTTCAATCGTTCTGTGGCGCGATTTGAAGTTCGGGGTTCGTTTGGCGCAGGAAGTGCCACATTTAGCAGCCGCTCCCGTTGCCTTTGGACCTCGTGATGTCCGAGGTGCCCTGGGCAGGACACTTCAGTGGAGATGATGTGTGGGGGACCGGCTGCTCTCTGGGTGCAGGCTCTCCTCCCTCCCCGTTCCCTCGGCGCCTCCCCCCGCCTCCCCTCCCCTCCCCTCCCCTCCCCTTCTCCTGTCCCCACTTCACGCCGCTCCCCTCCGCCGTCCCCAGAGTTCCCTCTCCGCGGCCACCACTACCCAGGACGCCAGACGCATGCTAAAAACAGGGGTTCCCCAGGGATCTGCCAGCTTGCTGGGGCTCCCCCTCTCCCACGCTGCTGTTGGGTGCAAATCTACAGAGGCAGGGGTCCGACACGTCTCCGCCATCTCCTCCTCCTGCTCCTCGCCCTGCGCCTCCCCTCTTCCACTTCTCGGCCAAGCGCAGAGGGGGGTAGAGGGAGGGGGAAGGCATCTTAGAAGCACCCCTGCTTCTTAGAAGGCGCGGGCCTTCTCTACAGATGTAAAGCCGGCGCCTTCTAAAAAGCAGCCTCCTTTTCAGAAGCCTTCCCCCCCTGTGCGCGCCGCCAAACTTCCGCGTCCACCTCGTCGTGCTGCTCGTCGTCTTCCTTCTCGTCCCGAGTGTGTGTTCGATGGGTGTCCAGCTGCCTGCGGGAGCCCCTGCCGTCGTGCCGGCGCAGCGTCGCGAAGATGGCCGAGCTTCGCGGTCTGGGCCGAAGAGCTTTTGCTCCACAGTTTGTTCTCGGTGTTGCGGCGCGAGTGCGCGAAGCTACTCGCACAGCGCGAAGCGCGAAGTTGGGCGACCTAGATGTCAGAACTCAGCGGCGAGCGAGGGTGGGAAGTGAGAAGGAGAAGGCCTTCTCAGCAGGTGCGGGGACTTCTCAGAAGCCCTCGCGCCTTTGAGAAGCTTTCCGTGTCGTCGGGGAAGGCTCGGAAATTACCTCAGATCAGAAGGCCCGGGGGACCTCCGAGCTTTCTGAGAAGGCCTTCTCCTTCTCGCTTCCCGGCCGGGCTCGCCGCCGAAGACTGTCTGGCTGAGGCGGCAAAGAGGGGGGGTGTTGATTATAGGGGGGGTGGAGATCATGGCGTGGGCCATGATATTTCTCCAGATTTCATGGCGCCTCTTATTATTTCATTACGTTCCTGGCCCCCCCTTGGGCCGCGCACATGCCGCCGGCCATGATTTGCGCCCCCCCCCTCCTGGACGCCCCCCTCTTGGCCGCCCCCGAGACCGCCAACGGGCATCCAAATGCGCACCATCGTGCCACAGGCAAACCCTTGCGAAGCAAGGTCGCCGAGGGCTGAACGGCGTCTGGGCTCGTGTTGGATGCTCCAAGACTTTGGCCAGACTTGATGTTCCAAGGACTGTTCCAAGACTTGGCCAGACTGTTCCAAGAATGTTCCAGACTGAGTGTTCCAAGACTTGGCCAGACTGTTCCAATACTGTTCCCAGGATCTCTGCCGAGCGCAGGATGTTCCAAGACTTGGCCAGACTTGTTCGCACATCTCTTTACCTCGGCTCATCTGGAGTTGCATTGGATGACATCGAGTGGCATCGGTTGGTCCAGGTTTACCCCCGCAGGCCGATTTTACATGAGTCGGCAACCCGTTTGGGGACGACGAGGGGTGGCTTCGGGGGGGAGTTCGGAGGACGGAGAAACGACACCACCACTTCCACCCTCCACAAGCGGGCCACCTCTGGCGAGGATGTCGGCGATGCCTCCCCGAGCTGGACTTTTTCGAATGTGCCGAGCCAGACATCACAACACATGGAGGCCCTCTCTGACTGCTCTCGACGGTGGTGGCGGCGGTTATTATGCCGACCTTCTCTGCTCCCATGGGGCGGGCGGACCACGGCCACAGCCCGGCCCGTACCCTTCCGCAGCGCTGCCAGGAACATCCCCCTGATGTCGGTGATCGCGGCCGAGGCGCGTGGGCCGACGGAGCGCCGGCACGCCGTCCTGGGTGGGGCATGGCCCCCAGACCTCTCGGCGTTCCGAGAAGGATCCGGAGGGAAAGAGGCACAGACACCATTGATCGTCGACTCCCGGGAAGAAGTAGGAAACGATGGGACGTGGGGGGGATGCCGAAAACCCAGAAAATATTGGAACGTATGGGGAATCCTGGGATTTGTGTCCATTGGTCTGTGCGTCCCTGAGCCCCTTTAAACAAGTGCGCCGTCATTTGCACATGGCCGCGGGCAGCCTCGCTCGGACTGGCCTCGGGCAGCCCCGGACCTGGCGCAGACATCTGTGTCCGAGGGGCGGCAGCTGAGGATTGTTGAACCGATCCCCAGCCCCATCCCCATCCAGGCCCCCACCATTTCATTCCCCCCTTCGAAATCTGACAGAAACTGCCCATCTAGGGGGGTGGCCAGTGGGGCCCAGGCCACGCGAGTGGGGATAGGGATCGGTTAAAGGATTCTCAGAATTCACCAGAGCTCTTGGCGACTCAAGCGAATCGCGCAGGCGTTGTGCGGTCGTGTTCGGCGTCCGCGGGGCGTATGCGGAGCACACAGCATCGCAGGTTTCGGCGTGCTCTGCCTGTGGCGAGCGCCACTCAGCGCAGATGGCCTCTGCTCTGGATGCGTTCAGTCGGGCAACTCCGTTACAGAGAGCCTTGTCTATTCAGGCCCACTCAGGCGATCGCAAACATGGATCAAGGGGGCGTGGATTAGCGACGGGTCCCGTTTCCATGGGAAATCGCGGATTTCCGCCGCCGAACGAGGCGGTACCGGCCGCATTTTGGGGAGGGCACCTCCCCCGATCCATGGATTTGGCGACCGCGCGCTAAATCCATGGATCGCTAATCCATGTTTGCGCGCCCCCGATATTCAGGCCCACAGCCCAAATTTTCAAATGGGCCAGCAGCACCCCAGGCGGCAGCGAGAGAAGCGACCAGGCGGGCGACGTTTTCAGCCTCCGTACGTGCTGAGGCGTCTCAGCTCTCCCGTGGGCCGCCGCGGACAGCCTGAGAGAATTGTGGTGGACAGCCTCTGTCAGGGGCGGCCAAGGGGGTGATGACCAGGGGGGGATGAGCATCATGGCCAGGGCCACAAGATCTCCCCAGATTTCATGCCGCCTCGTCTTACTTCAGTACACCCCCCGTCCCCCCCCCCCCCTGGGCCGCGCACGTGCCTCGGGCCACGATTTGCCGACCCACCTCCTGGACGCCCCCCTTGTGGATGTTCCGCTCCAGCAGCTCGTCCGCTCCCCGGCGCCCGGCTCCGAGGCACCCTGGGGCAGCCTCGGACGTGGCGCGGGCCGCCGCTCTCGGGAGGCGGCAGCGGAGCTCCTCGGCGGGATCGGCGTCGGGGGGCCTTTTGCTGGCCCCGCGTGCGGCCTGGCGTCGGCATCAGTGCGCACGCTCTGGCAGGAGCAGGGGGCGTACGATGCCCAGAGGAGTTGCCTCGATCAGGGAAGTGGGCAGCACGCAGAGGAAGGGTCCCCCAGTGGAGGCCTCTTGGAGCGTCTTGGGGGCTCCTTGGAGGTCCCGGAGGCCTCTTGGAGAGTCTTGGGTGCCTCGGCGAGCTTCTTGGGGTCCCTCAGGGGTCTCTTGGGAGCCTCTTGAAGGCCTCCTGGGTCCTCCTGGGCGCCTCTTGGGGCCCTCTTGAAGCGCACTTGGGAGCCTTGAGAGCGCTCTTGGGGCCATCTTGGAGGACATCGATCAAACAAGAGGGGAGCTTTAATCAAGGGTGCCCCCCCAAGAGGCCAAAATGGGGCCAAAACTTTTTGCAGTATTTAAAACCAATAAGATTGGCTCCCTCGCCGAGGCCGTTTTGGACGCCCTGACACTTCGCGACTGGCCCCTGTCCAGTTCCAGGGGAGGGGGTAGGGAGAGGAGTCAAGCTACCCACCCGCCCTCAAGCCGACTAGCTCACTCCCACCCGCCCTCCCGACACATAAGTAATACCCGCTACTGGGAACCAAAGCCGACCCAGGTGCGCGACGCTTAGGCGACGTGCGCCACGCGTGCCAGGGGCGCCACGCGCGCCAGGCACCCCTGGGGCCCGAGCGTGCCAGGCGCGCCTGGTGCGCCAGATGGGCCACGTGCTCCGAGTGCGCCAGGTGTGCCGCACACTCCAGCCGCGCCCGGTGCGCCACGTTCGGGGCACGTGCAGAGTGCGTCAGGTGCGCCTGCGCACGTGACAGCACACATCGGGAAACATGTTGGCCCCCGTCATCTGTGTCGAAAACCAATGCCCATCATTGTGTGTGGTGGGCCTGCGCACAGCAGGCCACGCGCCACCACCCCCGCCGTCCCTGTCAAAAACCACTTGACAGTGATCGCGGGATGGCCGCGCATGATCCACATTTAGCCGCGAAGTGCATGTTGTATTGCTTTTTTGTCAGGGATGGTAGCCCTGCGCACAGCAGGGAATATGCTGACACTCCCGCCGTCCCTGCCCGAACATACAAAGTGCTCGCGGGCCTCACGAACATGATTCCAGACTTTGCCCTAGAGTGTGTTTTGCATTGTTTTTTGACAGGATTGGCGGGGGGGGGGGGGGGGCGCATCGGGTTGCCCGCGCATGCTCCAAGTGTGGAGGCAGAGGGCGGTTTGAATTGTTTTTGACAGGGATGGTGGGGGGCGGGCCCGTCTGGAGTCGGCATGGTTCCGGGCTGGCCGCCAGCCGGGTGGGGGAGGGGGTGTATATTGATAAGGAACAGTGATAAACCCCTCCCCGAAGGGGAAGAGGGGCAGATGGATGACAAAGCACCCTAGACCACCCACGTCCTAAAGGGCAAGTGGGAGTACACGGCAGTCGGGCTGGAATAAATGAGTTGATTTTCACGTTGTCCATGGCACCAGACAGCATCACCACACCGCATCATCATCCTTGTCCTTGGCTGCACGCTTGCCGCATTATGCCTCCGACGAATGGAGTAATAATTTCGATTCGATTCTACGCTCAGCTTTCGTAGAGCTCTTGGGCCCTGTGGGGGTATTGGTGAGATCTGCTGTGATAGCCTGTGAGGTAGCGTTTCAGGTGTCTTAGGGTAGCGTCTGGAAGGTATTTCGATAATGTGTTTGAGCGTTGTTTCGATTGTCTGTGGGTAGTCGTCTTGTAGGGCTTGGGCAGTGGTCGAGTTGTGCTTGGTAGTGTTGATTAGCCGCTGGGGGCTGCGTTTGGTTACTGTATTGGTAGCGTCTGGGTAGCATTTGGGTCGAAATCGATTGTTGATTGAATCATGTATTGTCGCATTAGGGTGCCAATTTGATTTGGACTTCGTATGTATGGACAGTGCGGGTCGTTCATCGTTAGCGTGTGGCGAGCATCTATTTGGCGTCGGGGTCGCATGTGTGTGGTGTTTAGGATGCGGATGGGGATGGCGTGGGTGCTCTTTGCGCACTCTTTGGGAAGTGCTGTGGTATCGTTTGCACAGTACCATTGCGGCGGATTGCCGCAACTCCATTCCCGCTCCCCCGCCGCACTCCAACATCTCGGACTATTTGGAAAAACAGCCGAAGGAAGCACAAGGAAGTCTGACACCTGAGATTTTGTTCGGGCGCGAGCTGCTCACAAGGAGAATCGCGGAAGTGCCGCCTCCGTTGCCATCTCGGTTTGAGTTCTTTCGTGCCCGCCCGGTAGTCGGCCAGAGACCAGCCGCCGTCCTCAGGATGCCAGAGGATACCCGCGACGACGAGGACGAGAGTTCAGAGGAAGAGGGCGAGGACGAGCCAGAGCCGAAGGCCACGCAGGAGGAGCAACCGAAGGACGAGGACAAGAAGCCGGCCGCCCCCGCCCCTGTCGAGTTCAAACCACACGATTCGTACCCACCCATGACGGGCCCAGTGGAGGTTGAGTATTGCCCACATGATGGCCTCCCCCCTGATTTCTGTCAGTACGGATCGTCCTGGGAGAAGAGCAAGCCGTGGTGCATCGAGCATTATCCTCATTACTACCCCGAGCTCTCCGGCGTTTCGCTGGAGGACGCGAAGAAGGCAGCCCAGGCTGCGAGCGATAAGTCGAAAGTGAAAGAGCTTCCCGGGGGCAAGGTGAAGCGGGCAGTTTCGCCCCGAGTGACGATCAAAAAATTGACGCGCGGCGGGCGCAAGTGTGTTACCAGCGTCACAGGGCTCGAGGGCTTCGACGTGAAGATGGAAGCCGTCGCGAAGGCGTTCAAGACAAGATTCGCGTGTGGTTGCGCCGTGGTGAAGGGGGACAACGGGTTGCCCGATTCGGTCGACATCCAGGGCGACTTCGGGGATGAGGTCATCGAACAGTTGTGCGACAAGTTCAAGATTCCCAAGGAAAAGTGCACGCTTTCCGACGGAGGCACCAAGAAGGCCGGTAAGAAAAAAGCTTGAGCAGTGATTCTGGCGACCACGAATTTTCTTTCGAAACGCCGGTAGGATTCATTTCAAGCGTGGATACATTAGCTGCCCTGAAACATTGCCAGACTTCTTTGGAGTTGTCTCCAGCTTGAGATCAGTGAGGCCTCACGGCTGGTTCTGCCGATATTGAAAAAGGAATCAGGAGGCCATCGGAAGGCCGCGAGGGAGCCGAGGAGCGCCCCAAGACAGCCCCACGATGATCCTAGAACGGTTTGAAGAGCACCTCGAGATTGAAGAAGACACAGCACACCTTGCTACTTCTAGCTGGTCTAGTGTTAAGTCGGGCGTGTCCCTCTACAGTAGGAATATTCAACAATAGATCACACAATAGTCTCGGGACGATGTTTCGACTATTGTTTTCTTTTTTTGTTATGTTTTGACTATTATGCTTTCTACCAAAATCCGCCTGTGGGAGGACATGCCCGACCTAAGTCCAGTGATTTCCGTCCCAGGGTCGTGGACCAGAGGCCTCTTGGATGCGTATAAGGGTCTGTTGGGGTGCCTGTCCGAGGTATCTCGGAGGTCCCTCGGTGGCCTCTTCGAGGGCTCTCGGGGGCCTCTTAGGGTTTATTTTGGGCCTCTCGGGGGACTCTGCGGATCGCTTGGGGGACCTCTCGGGGGCCTACTGGCGGCCTCGGGGGTCATCTTGGGGCGCAGGGCTCGAGAAATGTCACTTCGTGTTGCCCCTCTTGGGCCTCTTCTGAGACCCTGGTAAGGCGTCTGGACAGCCTCTTGGGCCTTCTTGGGCCCTCTTGGACTGTCTCGGGGCGTTCTTTGGGGCCCCTTGGGTCTTCTCCTGGCGAGATTGAGGGCCTACTTGGCCCTCTTAGAGCGTCGGACGACCGAAACATCGAGAACGCTGTTTCTTGTTCATAACATCGGAATAGAAATCAATGGCGTTTGCCTCTTGTGGCTCAGGTGGGGAACCTCTTGGGGCCCTCTTGTGCCGTCTTGGGGACTGCTTATGTCGTCTTGGAGGGGCGACGACGACGAGGGAAGGGAAGGGGGGGAAGAGCATGAGGAGCGGCAGAACGAAGCAGAGGAGGGAGGCGGGGGGGAGGTAACACACATTCAGACC